>JASGXE010015171.1:0-37552 GCA_030068105.1 Sinentomon sp. SZTP_YWyxl | reverse complement strand
TCATAAAGGCGTTGAATGTTGATGAGGACTCGGGTGTGAACATAACTAACATTATCTGCCACATGCAACCATTTGGACAGTCGCACTGTTCTTCACATCATTCCAGATTTCCAGATTCTAAAAATTCCCTGTTTGTAAACTCCCTGGAGGAAGAGTAATGAGATTTCAAAATATGAAATATGGTCTTGCTGCATTGGAATGCCTATAAAGGCAGTATCTAAAAACAATCGGCAGCATTCAGTTGAGAACCGCAGTTTCCATGCCTCTTGCTTTTTATGTGACAGATAAGGACGTTGCGAGGCATAATAGTCAATATGGGTATTCGATTTGGTGCATACAGTCTAATCTAAAAAGTATTACTTTCAGTCAATTTTGAGGGGACACTTTTCAGAAACCCAACCATGACTTAATTTAAGATTCCAAATCCAAATTATGTGAACATTTGAGACATCAGGATTAAACATTTCAGGCGCTCTATTAATTTAAAAATTCGCTGTTGTCTTAAACTAAGAGATTACAACAATTGCTGTAATCTTGAAGTAAGTCATGGTTGGGTATCTTAAAAGTGTCCCCTGAAAAGTGACTGAAAGTAAAACGTTTTGAATTAGAGTGTATTTCATCTTTATTCGCTTGGCAACTGTACCTATCTGTTACAGAGTTCAAATATTTTCCGCGTGGAATTATGACAACATTTTCAACCAATAAAACGGGGCAACAAACAGGCAAAGTGCCTTGATCGCCTTTTGCTTTTTGCATGTTGCAATGTACCACATCCACAATTTTATTCTTTGCTTGTTTCAATGCTTTGCTTGTTTGATGTGTGTTATTGCATACACGCATTGCATACACATGAAATCAAGCCAGTGAAGAGTTGAAACTATGACTCAGCAACATTTAAAAAAAAACACGAATATTGTTGTTTCTCTGTGATCTTTAAATCGGAAGGAATCAACTCGTATGTATACTAGCGGCGGAAAAGATTACCCATACATGTGAAAATTTTCCATTCTTGAGATTTTAGCAAAAACTCCATGCTGTAGAAATAAAAGATCCGCTTTCATCACTAATGTCAAAATCTGACACCTCTAGAAAGCTCCGTTGCAATTTGAAGCTTTAATTTCAACCAAATGCATAAGAGTAAAAAGAAAGCAAAAAAAGTTTCGGAGGCAACAGTTAGATGGGAAAAACACATGTATGAGATCTTTTTCCCCGCCACTATACTCGTACAGAGGACTTTTCTGTCTTTTTCTGTCCGACAGAAATTGCTGTGTTGTGATACCTAACAGACCTGTGGCAACTGCATGAAGCGATTTTTGCTGAATAGACTTGTGCAACAACGCGACGAGCCCATATTGCCATAATGAGTTCCAGTTGCGAACCTCGTTTGAAATTTTCCGCTTTTTTCGCCCAAAGTTTGGAGACAAATCAAAGCCCCAGGTTTCGGAGCAGTCAATCCACTGAAGCCACATCCCACTAAGAGTGATGCGATTTTACCTATACAGGTAGGTCACAATCAGGAGATTAGGCAAAAAACATCAGGTTGACACTTCGCTTGATGGGCAGCCGCTTTGCTTGGAATCAGTTTGCAACGTCCATCAACAGCTTATTGATATCAATTCGGTAATTTACAGAGCCAATATGGACTGCAAAATGTATATCTATCGGCAAATCATCTGCATAAAATGACGACAACTTACATCTCCCATCCAAAGTTCGCCAATTTAATTTAATTTCTTTGTGGCTAATGTGCCTATGCCGCCGTTCCGCGTCGACTGTAAATAGTTCCACCTTCCTCCACTGTGCCTCGTAACACCTTTTGAACATTCATCGATGAGCATCACTCTTATTTTCCCTGCGAAGTGCGCTCTCTAATAATTCATAGTTGCTGATACGCCAAAAGGTCAATAAAGTTGCGAAATTTCTGAAAACACCCAAAGACATTCCTTTGGTGGGCAAAAAAGTCAGTTTTCATTCATGTTGTTCTTGTTCTCATAGCTATTAAAATCTGTCCTGACATAAATTTTCAAGTTCAAAATAGGTCTGGAATCATGGAAGTATAAAGAAACTATTTTATTAAACTTCTTTGTCTGGAATTGCCAAATAATTCAGGCTAATCAGTGAGGCAAGGTAATTTCACAAACAGGATGAATGCTAAGAGAAATAGAGGGCTAAGAGGGGTGTGACTAAAACGCTGAACCTGCTTGTCCTGCTTGTCTTGCTTGTCCTGCTGGAAACCTGCTTGTCCTGCTGATAATGGTTAAATAGGTTAGGTTATTGTAAGATTAGGTTATCCTAACCTAAACTAACCTCACCCAACCCTTACCTAACCCTAACCTGGTCATTACCAGCAGGACAAGCAAGACAAGCAGGACAAGCAGGTTCAGCGTTTTAGTCACTTCCGGCTAAGAGAACCCTGTGGGTCACCACAAATCACCCAACGAGACTCCGATTGGCATCCACCACCGACACGAGTTGTTTAACATCTCATCAGCATTGATTGTGAGATAGAGAAATAGGGATTCCGAAACACGGAAAACAATGCTATTTTTTGTATCGTAGCCCACTGTAATTTTTGCCCACAGAGAACACTTTTTACGCCATTTTAAGCAATGGTTCCCAGTTTGCTCGGCTCCGCCTTCTCCCATCAGACGTGGCCTCAACAGTATTTTTCCGATTATATTGTCATTTTCAAGCATTAGGCATCAATAGCGATAAGGATGTCAGGCCACAGACAAGATTCTGCACGGTCGAAAGCTTGAAAATCATTGAGACATCCAGCCAGAGCAGGAATAAAAAATTAAGGCCTATTTTGTTATCACGCAGCTGTGGGCCGAGAACATAAAAAAACGAAACGCTCTGTTTATAGTGAGGCCGTAATTTCCTTAATGATTTGCACCCCTGCCGCACATCCTTGCGGAAGCTGATTACCATCTGGTAAACGCTGCAGAATGTTTGCAGAATCAATTTATTTAAATTTTTTCCGATAATTGTTTTCCCAATTTGTAACGGGTTGAAAGGCATCTGATTTTAAAGTCTGTTCATTTTCAGAATGGTCCGTGCCCTTTTTACAGACAGGGATGCCCAAATCTGTGGAAAAATCGGCAATCGGATTCGAGATTTTGAGCTGGGGCCTTTAATTTTCGAAACTCTGTCGGTTTTAACCTCTCAATCTTTTGATAATTCTACTTTTCTGAGATTTTACAATTTTCTGTGACCACGATCTGTCCGGTTTGCTGGTCGTTTCGCTCCTGCTTTTAAAATGTGCACTTCTGGCGCAGCTCTAATCAGAAACTTCGCTGGTCCTCCCTTTGCAATTATTGGCACCGACCTGCACTGGTTTGAGGCCACATCTGCTTTTGCTGCCAACAAATGGAAGACAGGCCCGCGAATTCATGTCTGGCAAATTTCAAAATCATGTTTTGGTTTTTTCCATATGTGATATGTTTTCTCTAAGCAAACATGTGCCAAACGAATATTAAAAAACTTGCCGATGATATGATTCGAACCCATGACCTTCCGACCTCCACGACCAGTGCTCTGCCACTGTACCAGCGCTTTCGGGAATTTCAGTACTCCAATCAAGCTCAAATGAAATAACTCGAACACATTTTGTGACGAACTGCAACAAATAAATAAATAAACTCGGATATTCTGGCAAAGAATGCTGAACAATTTGGACACCACTGTCGTGCCACCGCTCCCACCTTCGTTTTGCTGCGATTTTTGGCGCGGACCATTCTGAAAATGAACGCACTTTGGTTTCAGTTTTCTTCAGAGGGACCACCCCCGACTATGCCAGAGGCGTCGATTTACTAAAGGGTAAGAAAGAAGCCTTCTCTTCTACTGCTGAGAAGTCAGACGTATGTTCTCTAGTATTCGTTTGTTTGTTGTCCATGTTTCCCCAGCGAAATTTTTCATCTTCACCAACGCTTCTCCCTGCTTCTTGTTTTCTGGAAAAGAAGGCACACCTCGCCGTTCTTGTGAAAACTGAGTTGAGCCCCATGATTCAGGAACATTAGGGTTAAAAGCATGGGAACACCCGTCAGTGGAAAGACGTAGCCGAACTAGACTTCGCCTATCAATCAGCCAAAATCGACCTGAGCATTTGCGTTCTATCATTGTAGTCAGCGTTGCTAACGTAACATGTTCATCATTTCAGAAATACTCGCCGTCCACTTCTTACTTTGCCGTAACCTCACATCTCAATATCCCAATATCCCGCAATCCCAATATCGCAGTATCTCCACAGGGTGTATTGGATATCCCGATATTCCAATATCCCACAATATGGAATTTTTTATTGCCAACCATGTTCGCAACTTTTTGGAATCTGGTTCTGTATTGTCCGCAGCACAGCATGGTTTCCGGCCTGGCTTTTCTTGCAGCACTCAGCTTACAGCATTTAGCCAATATTTGGCTATGGCATTGGATTCCGGTGGGAAAGTTGATGCGGTCTTCATTGATTTTGCAAAGGCTTTCGATGTTGTCAACCACACAATTCTGTTGCGGAAGCTGGCATTCATGGGTCTCGATAGTGTCACTCTGAATTGGTTATTCGGCTATCTCTCTGGTAGAACTCAGGTCGTCAAAGTTGGGGATTGTTTTTCTCTGCCTATATCTGTGTCGTCTGGCGTTCCCCAAGGCAGCATTTTGGGTCCCTTGTTGTTTGTTGTGTATATAAATGATTTAGCACATGGGATAAAATCTCAGGTGCGTCTCTTTGCCGACGATTGTGTGCTATGTAGGCAGATAGATTCACCTGATGATCAAAGGATCCTCCAGGATGATTTGCTATCAATTTCTCAGTGGTGCGTAGGCTCCAAAATGACATTAAATGCACAGAAATGCAATTTGGTAAGGTTTTCGAGAGCGGCGTGTGAAGAAGATGTACAATACGTTTTGAATGGGTTTCGGCTGACACCCAGCAAGGAGGTTGTTTATCTGGGGGTGAGATTTTCCAGGAAACTTGATTGGTCCAGTCACATTGCAATGGTCACTAAAAAGGCGTGGAGAGCGCTATACTTCGTTAAAAGAAATTACAGGAAGAGCAACTCTAGAATCCGCGAACAAGCTTATCTGTCTCTTGTAAGACCTATTCTTGAGTATGCGTCCACAGCTTGGGACCCATACTTATCCATTCATTTGATCGCACTGGAGCGTGTTCAGCGCCAAGCTGCTCGTTTTGTTTTTGGGGATTATCGGAAATTGAGCAGTGTTTCTGCTATTCTTAACAAGCTTGGCTGGGGACTACTAGCTGAGAGGAGAAAGATCCAGCGCATTTTAAGCTTTTTCAGGGTACTTTGCGAGTCAGGGGGATGGGGTGAGCTATCGAAGCACATACAAATTCCAACGTTCTATTCACGACAGGATCATGCCTTAAAAGTGAGACCCCTTTACTTCAAGAGGGACTTTGGCAAATCGTCCTTTCTGGGACAATCCATTAATGATTGGAATGCCCTCCCTTCCAAGCTCCTCGAACCGCCGATATCCGTGCCCATACTTAGGCGCAGGATATCAAATCTTTTGTCACCTTCCCCGTCCACTAGTATGGTTCGGTAGGTGCAGTGGCAAGGGCAAAGTATTTGATTGGTGGTGGAAATGTCTGTCTGGTTGGAATGTTGTCTGGATTGAAATGTTTAATTGTTTAAGTGTTTAATTTTAGTCAAGGTTTTAAATTCTGTCTGTCTATTACTTCCTTCTATGTCATTGTCTTGTCTTTGTAACCAGTGGTATGATAAGGGGAATCCCCCTCAAATACAGATATTCATTCATTCATTCATTCATTCATTCATATCAATATTGCAATATCTCCACAGAGTGTATTGGAAACGTGTTGACAAAATTTGAGGAATTGTTCTTCATGTCAACATAAACAAAAATGAAAGAATATTTTTTTCGAAAAATATATTCGAAAAATATATTCGAAAAATATATTCGAAAAAAATATTTTTTTCTGGGTTTTGCCCAGAAAAGGTCCCCGTTGTTGCCATGGCAACCAGACATTTTTGAAAAAAAAAACGGCCGAAGGAGTGATATTTTGACAAAATATCTCCATCATTTTTTCATCGTTTCATCCTGAGCAGCCATGCCTGCAACTTTCATTCGATTCGGGTGATTTTTATTTTCGGACCCCCAAATAGCCCGTAGGCCATTCCGGCTCATTTATGGGATGTCCGAAAATAAATATCATCCGAATCGCATACAATTTGAATGGACGTGGTTCCACAGGATGAAACGAACAAAAATGAAGGAGAGATACTTTGTCACAATATCACTCCTTCGGCCGTTTTTTGCCAAAATATCTGGTTGCAATGGCAGCAATGGTGATTTTTTCTCGGCAAAAAAACCATAAGGGGTGGGTTCAAAACTATAAGAACAATTCCTCAAATTTTCGACACACATTTCCAACAGACCCTGTGCATCAAAATATCTTTGCATCGATCCCATTCTCTTACAATCGGATCTCAACCAGGTTTCCTCGTGGTGCGACGCCTGGGGCATGCAGATCAACACGAATAAAACCAAAGCCATGATATTCCGAAGACGTAGGCATTTCCAATCTGTCAATGAAGCAACGTATTCCATCAATAACCGCCCAATTGAATGTGTAACGCAGTTCAAATAAAAGAGCTGAGCTCTTAGAATTTGTCATCTCCTCTTCTGTCCACGTTATCTTCTTAACTGAGACTTGGTTATATCCTGACGTCGACAGTATTGAAATATTCCCCCAAAACTTTTCTATCTATCGTCAAGACAGACTTGACCGCCGAGGTGGAGGGACTTTGATTGCTGTCGACAATGATTGCGTCAAGTCAACGGCTTTAAGCATTGATTTCCCATTGCATAATTCATTTGAGTCGAGCTGGTGCCTCATTTCCGCACTTGATCGGACTTCTTATATTGTTGGTGTTATCTATGTTCCACCTTCTGCCGGCCCACTTGACATCGATCTTATTTCTGATCAGATTGGTCACATTCTTGCAGCATACCCTGACCGTCGTTTGATAATCACTGGCGACTTTAACTGTCCTGGTGTGGACTGGCTGGCGTTCTCCGGGGGTTCTCAAAAGGCGGAGGCTTTGCTCCAAATTCAGCAGCAATTTGGTCTTACTCAGCATGTCCCCATCCCAACACGCAATATTCCTGGTGGCTGTGGCAATATTCTAGATCTGGTTTTCACTAATTTTGATTCACCTGACATGGGAATTACTGTAGTCCCAGGCCTTTCTGATCACGATTTCGTTACTTTTTGTATTCCCCTTCCCATTAAGTTGTTGAAATCACCCATCAAAGTCAAATGTTATGATCGCGCCAACTGGGTCGGCATTAGGAGTAGGCTTTTTTCCCTTTTTGAGAGTTTTTGTCATGACCTTCATTGTAATAGGTTTGCTAATGTCAACGAGGTCTGGGCTGCATTTAAAATCATCCTTTTACAGTGCTTGTCGATGGTTCCAGTCAAAACAATCAAAATTAAGCCAGCTAGTCCTTGGATTTCTGCGCGATTTCGCACTCTGGCCCGGAAAAAACGTCGACTAACCAAAAGCTTAACGACAAACAACAATCCACGCATTGCAAACAGGCTGGCATCTGTTCGCTTTGAACTTCGTGAATGTGCTTCTTCTGATTTTAGTTCCTACATTGACAATGCCATCTCAGCAGCACATTCTCGGCCTTTTTGGAGTTTTATTAAAAACTTGCGCACAACGCGTGGATTACCATCACTTCGTTGTCCTGATGGGCTTGTAGCGCACTCTGCTCCTGAAAAAGCTGAAGTACTTGCAAAAGTCTTTCAGAACACTGCTTCCCATGTCGAAATTGACAACAATTTGCACTGTTTGCCTCCCAGCTTTGTTTGTCCTCCTCAGCTTCCAGCGGCCAACTCTCGCACTTTCTTCATTTCCCGACCCGGCATTCAGAATCTTTTATCAAAATTATCTGCCAGGAAAGCTGCAGGCAGCGACCTCATACCGCCAAAATTTCTAAAGTTACTTTCATTTGAACTTTCATTCTTTTTTGAATTAATTATAAAGAAGGTTTATCTTGACCTTTCACTCCCTGATGACTGGAAAGTGGCTAAAATTATCCCCATACCGAAGAAAGGACCATCGGGGGATCCAGAACTTTATCGCCCAATCTCGCTTCTGTCGACCAGCAGTAAAATTTTTTGAAGATCCTTTTTTCGCACATGTCTTACCATTTAGTGGCCAACAATATATTGCACCCTACCCAGCATGGGTTTAGGAAGGGGTTTTCTTGCGTTACCCAGTTAATTGAGTTTACGTTTGAAAGGTAGCACCCTTGAATCAAAGGAAGCCTGCATGCAATATTTATTGATTTTAAAAAGCCTTTGACTTAATTCCCCACAACTTACTATTACATAAGCTCTCGTTGCTGTTATTTCCTGCCCCATTGATTGCCCTGGTAGAGCACTTTCTGTCTGGGCGCTTTTTCCCGAGTTTCAGTAGAGGAGGAATTTTCAACCAAACGGCCTGTCACGTGTGGAGTACCGCAGGGAAGTGTACTGGGTCCTCTATTATTTATAACGTATATAAATGATCTCCCCATGGTGCTAACTTGTAAATCCAGGTTGTTTGCTGATGACTTGGTCATTTACGGCCCTCCTCAGGTTTCCGTGCTGCAGTCCAACCTTGATGCACTTCATTTGTGGGCAAATACCTGGGGTTTGGTTATTAACACTGCAAAATGCAACTGGATGCTGTTCCAAAGACAAAGTAACTCAGCTGCAACGTGCTCCTATTCCATTGGTGGTCAGACTATAGCCAAAGTCTCTGGATTCAATATCTGGGCGTCTATCTCGCAGATGATCTTTCTTGGGATGCCCATATCAATTATGTGTTGTCCAAAGCAAAAAAAGTCCTAGGTATGTTAATACGAAACATCAGACCTGCTCAGACATCGGCTAAGCTTAAAGCATATTCCAGTCTTGTATTACCAATTTTGGAATACGCATGTGAGGTTTGGGACCCGTTTTTATCCTCTCATATCTGCATGCTTGAAAGGCTGCAGCGAAATGCTGTAAGATTCATATGTGCTGATTACAGGCGGACGTCGTCAGTCTCTCAAATGATTTTGCGCTTAGGTCTTGAAAATCTCTCCCAAAGACGTTCCAACAGACGCCTCAAGTTTCTCCGCTCAATAATTAAGGGCACCGTTTGCACCTCGCTTCCGTCCGATTTCTCCCAAAGGATTATTCGTCGCCGCACTGACAATGGCCACTTTATTGAATACCCCATTTTAAAATTTAATAAGCTCTTTAACAGTTTTTTTCCCCGTACAGTCCGCGAGTGGAATGCCCTTCCCTCCTCGGCCTCCCTCTTTGCAAGCTTGCCATAGTGTTAACATGTGTGTCCTATTATCTCCAAAACATTTTGTTGCAGCCCAGACCTCTCCTCCCCGTGTTCTTGCTTTTGCCTACTTCATTTTATTGTTTGACGTTCTTTTCGTTTATTGTATGACGTTCAACTTCATTGTTGAGATTTTAATAATAAATAAATAAATAAATAAATAAAAATCTCGGGGTTATCATTAGCAACAATCTTTCATGGAACGCTCATATAAATTATATGTGCAGTAAAGCCAGGAAAACACTCGCCTTCGTGTTTAGGAACTTGAAATTCTCCTCCCAAGACTCCAAGCTGAAGGCCTATAAATCGCTAATTCTCCCAGTAATTGAGTATGCGGGGGTGGTCTGGGACCCCGTCAGCGTAACTGATATCTCCAGAATAGAAATGATCCAAAGAAGGGCTACCCGAGTAATTACAGGTAATTTTGCACGTGACGTTAGCGTCTCAGCCTTGATGCTTAATCTTGGACTGGATTCCTTGTCGTCCAGGCGTAGGGAGCGCAGGCTCAAAGTTTTCTCTGAAATTGTCACCCATTCCTTAAATCTTACCATGCCCCCACAATACTTTATCAAACCAACCCAACGGCGGACAGACAATGGCCTCTCGTTCAGTTTCCCCCTGTGCCATCAATATCCTTTTTTTTTCTTTCTTCCCCAGGACAGTTAGGGACTGGAATAGTCTAAATGCTACATCCCCTCTGTTGTCAAGCACTGCAGCCTCACTGAGCGTCGCACCACGTCATTGATTGCGTATCGATTTATAATCATTGTAGTCTTGAAATTTTGATTGTCATTTTTCCCATACTGCTGGTTGTAATCTCTTTCTTTTTTTTCCTACTTGACTCAGAACCCTCTTCGTCGACCTGCCACCAGGACACTTTGTGGCAGTTTTTGTGCAATAATAATAATAATAAAAAAATAATAATCTTTTTCCGCAATACCGCAAGATCCCAACACCTCAACATCTCAATATCTCAGTGGGTATCCATCTCATTTTATAAACGCAGACGTTTTGTTGAAAACGGCATCTTTTGCACCGAAGTTTTTTTTCTGGTTGTTGCAACATTAGGATGATCTGTTTCACGCACGTGATTGTCGGGTGTGCAGTGGCATCAGCAACAGCCCTTTTATAACCTGTAGGTACCATGCTCGTTGTATTCTGTTGTCCCGCGTTGCCTAAATGGGGATTAGTTTGTTTGATGGAAAGCGAATTGGAAATCGGATTTCTGTTTTTCACTATTTCCCGTCGTTTTGAGAAAATACATACCTAACCACACATATAGCACTATTTTAGAGAGCCGACGTTTCGGTTGAATGCGCCTATCATCGCTCTCAGCATTGTAAAAATAGAATCTGACACAGGTTGCTCTGTGAGTCATTGAAGCGATTTTCTTTTAAGAGATTCTTTGTTTACAAGTTCAAATTTCAACGAACAACAGCGGTTCTATCGTGTATTTTGCGAACTGCTTCGTTCCATCTCTGTTTGCAGAAAAAAACTCGTTTCAATTTTTGCTCTACCTTTTCAACACCATCTCACATGTAATTTTTAACTTGATAACAAGATAACAACTCGTTATATACATGTGAACTTCGCTGAGGAAAAACTAATTCGAAGAAAAAAATTGATCAAAGGAAATCAGTACGATAGCTTTCCGGAAATTTTGAGACACCGTAATGCTTGTTTTTTTTCAATGAAATATCATGCTGTCGACGGACGGTTTATAATGTCCAACCTTGTGCAGTGCGAAGCACAATGACAAGGGAACTACGAATCAGTTCAAAGCGTAAATCCGTCTCCGGTAAAAACTGTACCATTGCACACGATTACGATTATGCGAATAGATAACAGAGGAAATGAAGGCGTAGATAATGGATGATAATGGAGAAAGAAATGGAAAGAAGTAGATAATAGAAGAACTGGGCTGGAAAGGAGGAATTTGGGACATATTGAAATTTGCAGCAGAAAATCGAACTATTGAGCAGCATTATGGAAAGAGAAAGATTGTATTTGAGACAATTTTTTACGCATGATTCGAAATTGGGCAATTCCAGGAAAGTTATTTTGAAACTTGAGAATTGGCCTTTATCACTGGTACGAATATCAGGCGAGCGGACATTCTGCTTTGGACTTAATGACAAGAAAAGCATTCCAGTGGAAAAAGTAAACGAATTGAGACAACAAACTCTTCGATTCAAATGCAAAGAGAAGCTTTAATTTTGTCTGCAGAAATAACAGGATTCGTTCGGTTTTTCATTGTTGCACTAATGTTGCGGTTTTCCCCTGAGCACGCTTGAGGGCATGCACAGCATAGCTGTATCTTCAAGTGGGATGAGGAAAATGAATGATCAAGAAACATAAGCTTCCGCTTCTCCTGGGTATAGGTAGATACACTTCTTGAGAGGGCGCCCACTTCAGGGACTTCTCTAAAATTCAGAGGAAGCAAGAGACTTCATACGTGGCCTTGTTTGACCAATGAAGATAAACTGACAATCGTGAGGTGAGTGATTAAGCAATGAGTTGTTTTAAATTAGCTTGTCACGCAAGAGCTGACACCAAATGGGCCGAATTGGTTCTGAAATGCATGACTTAAACGAAGTTGAGGGGCTTTCATGAAATTAAATAGGGCTTCCAAAAGAAGTAATAGAAGGTTGACAAATATAGTTTTGCGCACGCCGAGCATTAGGTTGGCAATAAGCAATCGGGAGAAAGGCTGGTAAAATTTAGCCAGCTATAACTGACCAACGATGAGAAACCACAATGAGATCCGCGAACTTGGGGATGTTCCACATGTAGTCAGATGTAGGGAAGTTCCATATGCCGCATCGAATGTGTATAATAACATCTAAAATAGGTAAAATCATTAACAACGGATCTTTTTTAGTTTTCTCCTTGTCCTATCCGAGTACTTCTGTATCCAAAACCGATCCCGTCGATATTGACAATTATTGGTGCCGGATTCCGACATTGCCACTCTAATCTTTTGCAGCTGTGAGAACTGATTTTCCTCCGTCCTCGAATGAACTTTCAATCGTGGGTGTTTTGACGAAGTGTCATCGATTTTCATCCATCTGGACACTGTCGCGATTTAATGAGAATCAACAATGCTTTTTCGAATCAACAGCGGGTGAAATTTCATCCCAGGCGACTGGTCTCAGCGCGGTTGGCACAAAATTTCAAAGCAGGCTCTCTTTTATTTTTCGTTTCATCCGTTTGATGAAGGGGTCATTTGATTGCACCGATTGCACTGATCAATATTGTGCTAAAAGTCTTTTGGCAGAAAAATAATCTTCCAGCTGACCAGTAGCTCATCGAAGAGTAAGCTGGCAATTGCATTCAGATTGCCATATCATCATCAATGTGAATCAGGCTAAACAAATGCAGGGTTCGCTTGGGCTTCGCGGCCCATATGCCTACATGTTATGTTTGCAGTGATATCAGGGACACATCACAAAAAGATTGACACATCTCTCAGATTCATCTTGTTTCCTGCACCTATTTTCGTTTGCGTAGGTATATGCATATTTTATGACAATTGAGAATTCCATTTCATGTTTTCGGAAAAGTTGGCACCATTGAAAATTGCTTATGTTTCGCGCGTCCTTTGAAAACGAGAATAATGAAAATTGCAGGGCAATTCACAAAGGAATTTGCAGATGTACATTTTCTTCTCTTTGGACATATATACAGGGTAGCCCAAAAGTCTGTGGCCATAGGAAAAACGTAAATGTGCTGTTTTGTCAAATTTTGTGATTTGAAACTTTTTCTCGCTCTCACCATGGATGTCAAGACTTTAAACTGAAATTTTAGCATCGAATACAGTGGTGACTTCCGTAGTGGGAGTTAGAAAAAATCATAAATCACGAAATATCATAAAAACAGATAATTTAATTTTTTGAAGTGGCCAACGACCTTGGGCATCCCTGAATATGCACATGTTGTTCCGATTTGGTCTCGTCATCCGTGGTTTGAGTTAGAAAAGGTTTCAGATCACAAAATTTTACAAAAACAGAAAATTTACATTTTTCCTATGGCTAAAGACTTTTGGGCTACTCTGTATATACATAAATACCTACAGACCTTTCTGTTTCAATTTCAACTTTCAAAGGTTTCCACACGATAGCAGAAAGTCTCTGCGGAAGATATGTTTCTTGCAATGCAAAAAACTTTAATTTCTATTTCACAAATTTTCCATTCGTAAAATCACTGCGGCGGATTCGAAAACAAACAGAAAAGCCATAAACTGCTGCCTGTTCGCAATGTAACAAACAACGATGTTTGGGCTTCCCACAAAAGGCCTTGCAATGGCAAATTGCGGAGCGCCGTATGTTGAAATAAACAGGGTGATTCTCAAAGGTGCGATGCAAGAATAAGCGGACGTGTTCCTTGATGTCCGCAACGAATGAAACTCGTTCAGTGGCAAACCGTACTCCGACCTCCTATTTGTAATGTATGGTCCCCCCAAATCTCCAAATGAGTTCTTTGGAGGGTGTGGGGTTGATTTAATTGTCGCAGATGGCACCCATTGTCGGAGAGCTTGTTCGGCAAGGTAAATTGTTAAGTGAAAAGATTACGTGACGAAATTCGCCCTGATCCCTGAATTTGGAGAATCCACCTGTAGCCCTCAAGTAAGTACCTACCAAAACTGAGATCCTAATTGGTGTTCTTGTGGGGGTTGGCATTCCTAAAAATAAGAGTTGTGCAACAGTTTTAAAGCACCCTCCACAACCCTCGGGAATTAAGTTTTGAATTGAATTGTATTGAAATTCTGTATTTTTGGAGTTTCCTCCTCTCAATATTATACATGAAGTGCTGACATTCACATAGTAAAATTCACAAATTCACAAAAACAAATTGATAGAATAAACAGCGTTTTTGCAATGATGTGTCAGTCAAGAAGAACATATACACAGTGATATATCCTTGAGCCAACAATTGCCTCAAGAAGGCAATTAACTAAAGCTATGCACACCACATCTCCGATAACTATATCATATTTTACGACAATGAGGGTTGCGCCATAGTGAAAGATCCCTAGCTGGAATGGGTGTCGGAACACAATTTGTCAACGAACACTTGATCCCGTAAGCCATCAGAATCAAAGTCAAGTCAAAATAGTCGTAATTGTGACTATACCACAAAACGAGCAATAAAATATTTGCAAAATTGCTAAAATTGAAGACTTTTCTGTATAATTTTTCGTTGTTTATGGAATTCAACCCCACTACAATTATTGTCAAGTGGCTCCGACAACACGTCGTTGCGGGAGGTTCTAATGGTTCAGGTAAGAAGTTAGGTGGCAGAGGTTATGGGATATTGTCATGATGTCGCCCGCGGTACAGGCGGTTCCAGTGGTTCCGGAGTTCTGATGTGATGATGCATAAAGTTTTCAGAGATAACAATTTCGGGAATGTAAACAGCCCGATCTATTTACTTGTTTTGGGGATGTTTTCTTTAATTAGATTAAGTTCAATTAAGCGTTATTTTCGGAGTTTCCTCCAGCAAAAACAAGCCATACAAAACAAACAAAAGGGGCAAGAACAACCGATAAAAATCGACAAAGAAACTGTCTCAGATAAAATATCACCTTCGGATGCTTTTAAAACCCTTTTTTCCTCGCATCAAAATTAAGTGTCTCTGGGGCTCTTTGATGGGAATCAAGATTACTCTCTAAAACACCTGCTGAAGAAATTTCAATCGAGGCATTCAATATTCCTCCATCAGAAGGGAAAAACCATGCCGCCAAAAATCAACGGAGATTAAAAACTTGGCAAGTTTAACGAGTCTTAAGGCCAATGTCGATTACCAACTAAAATAATGATCTACCATGCATAAAAGGAAAATCTACTTCTCGAACATATGGAGTACTTTAATCGAAACTTTAACTATGGGGAGGGAAGGTAAAGAGGAGCAGAAGTCTTTCCATCTCATACGTCACTTAAATTTTATAGAAAATTCTACCTACCAAAGTTCAACTCTCCTTTTTGGAAATACAGATTTCCCTGCGATGTGTTTCTTGACGTATTTTTACCTGCGTTTGGTGTTTGCTTGCTGACGAAATATGTATGAAGTAGTCCCTATTCTCATCGCCTATCGCATGTCCTTAACTTGAGAAGATCCTCATGTAATTAGCTGATGCAAATTGAGGAAGATTACCAAAACTGTGACCTCAACCATGCGCCATTTCACCATATATGAAGCCTTTCATCCTTCATTTTTTCGTGATAAGAAGACGGCTTTTAGGAGGATCGGCTGCTATGGTTGGTCGAATTTATTTCAAACGCAATATGTCATAGCCATCACAAGTCGGTGACATTTGACTACATGTGGACTGGACGAATTAACCGTTTCTTTAATTTACTCTAACTTAACTTTAACTTAACAAATGTCCAACCCTGACTTCACCAAACTTACCAACATTAACCTCCAATCCAACCTAACCAACCAAAATGTAGAGCTTCTTCCAACCTGTGCTCAACCTGGTTCAATTCAGCTAACTGAAAACAAATGAACAAACAAATGTCGTGTAAAGGAAGTCTGAGTTAAACAATACAGATTTGGCGCATACTTTTGTTTGCCGGTGATAGGCCTGGATTGCAACATTGCATGTCAGCATGCTCGTGACAAGCGTGAATGTGTGATGGCATGTTCCTGACTGCATGATAGCATGCTCGTGATGGGCCTGATTGCATGATTGAATGCTCGTGACAGGCTTGATTGCGGCATGATTTTTTCGCAATCTGCAGTTTTCAAAGCCAGAGATGTGGAATAAAATTTTCTTCCGTTCCCTTGCTAAAAGGCAATGGTGTATCTCCACATAACAGTAAAATTTGCCCAGACCATACTATGCCCATATCTAGATACGTCCAATGGGTGTAAAATTGGCCAGCCCATACTTCCAATGCAATGTCGTTGGGTAATTTTTTTCTTCACGGCATGTTGCATCTGCTGACATATTTCGCAATGGCCCCCATTGCACCACTATATGCAATTTTTAAAACCGAGTATGGAATAAAACTTCGCGCGCAGATAACATGAAATTGCGTTTAATTTTCCTCTAACGAATAACTGCAAGATGCGTTTTGAAGTGGCGCATTTTCCGTCCAAAAAATCCGGAAAAAGTGGGAAAATCTCAACTTAATTGCTTTTATAATGCTTTGCAGTTCTCGTAATAAAGGGAGGGAATTGACAACAAAGCAGTGCGGCAATGCGTTGGGGAGGGAACGGCATAATTTTTGCGTTGACCTTTGTATGTGCTTGTCTCGCTCCCAACAATCGCGTCGGACGATATCTCTATACAGAAAGGCACAGGGCAGGCAGGCGATTTGCTAGGAACTATTTTCTGTTGGATTGCGGTCCACAAGGCCTTTGTTTGCGGATTTCTGAAAGGGTTTCGCCGTCGCCTGTGTTCGTTTGTATGCAGTGGTGGTGGTGGCGGCATTGGTGGCAAGACAAGGGAGAAGGAAGCGACCAGGAAGCGGCTGCGGTTTGAACTTTTCTCTTTTACGGAATAGAGTTCGGCCGACTTCAAGTCCGTGCTCACTAGCGGAAGTTCACAAAGCTTTGCTTCAACGCATTATACGTTCGTTGGATTTCAAAAGCGTATAGTTTTGACGAGTGTTTCGCGTTTTGGTTTTCGCATTTCATAAAAGACCTTTGATGGCCTTCAGTAGACTATATGGGTGCGCACCGCACGACACATTTATTCCACAGCAAAAGTTGAAAGATAAATTTGTGATTTTGAAAGCGGCCCACCGGTTGATGCCAGTGGTGCTTTGATATGCATACGAGATCCACTGTTATTGCTCGTACACAGGAGGGATGTCAAAGGACTATGGGCTCTTGCAAGGACCACACAATGTCAACAGGACTTGTTGCAGTTGGACGCCTTACACGAATGTCATGACGTTTCGCGGCGCATGCTGCCATTGACTCCAAATGGGCCGTATAGCGCTAATAATGAGCTCCGATGTGCGTAATCTAACAATAATTTTCGGGTGGATTATATAGAAAGTCAGAAACCAAAATTCCTGAATCACAAACTCGTTTCGACATGCGTAGTTGTTGTCTCCGCCAAGATGAAAACAGGTTCTTTGTGGACCGTGGTATTATTCCTTGAAAGGTGAATGGTTGCCAGCTTCTGCCGAATATGAAGTTCCCTGCACAATTCGTCGTCGTCGCAACTTGGATCTCGCCGTTGCTTTACACGTATGCGTTATCAGCGTGCCGTGCATGAGCTTTGTGGTTCGCACCGTCGACCAATCTCGATAAACATCACCACCCTTTCCCATTTCATCCACGGGCAAATGTAACACAGCGCATGGAACCTGCAAAACTTCCTGGTAAAAGTAAAAACACAGTATGCGCTCATTTTCGTTCGGCAATGTTTTTAAATCTGTCCGCATAAGTTTTAGTCGGCTTTGGAATTTGATGACCTCAGCAGGATTTAAGACCTTTGCAGAGTGCAACCTCAAAACGTGTCAATTCGTATCAAACGTGACGATTTCATTGGCTTCTTGGTGCTTGGGCGGGCATGTTGAAAATGCATTCGCAGCACAGTGTTACTTTTGCTGGTTGTTTTTTTGCGATACTCTGTATGTACACAGAGGTCCATTGGTAAATGTAATAACAACGATTTAGAATTCTCTTTGTTACTTCAGACAGAAGCAGCTATCCGTAAGAGGTTTAAGGCCTCCATTTCGCACGTCCAGTGGGATGTGACATTGACAAAACTGAAAATAGGTAAAGTCTTGAACAGAAACCTATCACATTGAAAAAACGGGAAACTGAATCTCTAGTGCGCCACACTGCAATTCTGTATTTGCAAATCCAAGCTATGATTGTTTCACTGAAAGTCGTTGAAATTTGTCCATTCGGTGATAACGAGGAGTGGGATTGCTCCGGCGATTTCAGGAACGTTTGTAAAATACCGGTGCAGGGTGGTAGTGAAATTCGCATCGTCTGATTTGAAAACTTGGCTTGCCTGATGCACGGACTCAAGGATTGCAAGAAGTTCGCGCAGCCGAACAATGCAGACGCATGACTTCTTTTCATTGATTCTATCAATGATTACGATTCCCATTCATAACATTCGGCATTCAATCATTCTGCATTGATTCAGTCAGGTTACGACGTGCATAATTTCAAACGCACCGGATTCTAAATCATGCGTCACATGACATTGTCATCTGAAGCGAAAACAGCAATTGAATTTGTTTAAAGTCAGGTTCCTGGAATAGGTTCCTTCAGCGAAATTTGGCAGCAGCCCAATTGGTCCAATGATTGGACGTCGGGTCCTCTATCGGCGTTCTACTTGTTGGTGGGTTCGAATCCCACCGTGGCCAACAATGTGCAAAAAATGTTTTTTTTCTGCACCAGTCAGCAAGCAAGACCAGAATGCATTGAGCGGACTGCTGGCATGCACCTGAGTAAGTGTTGCAAGGTTACATCAGATTGAGTTAGCTTTACATGGCAATTCGCAACCGGCGCGGCAACAACAAATATCCTGACCACCATGCCCTGCGTAAAAATCAAATGCTGCTCGACTCGGCATCATCGACTTGCATATGAAGCTTGCGATGTTGTTTTCGTGATTTCGAAAACGTATGAATTGTAAAATGTAGTTTTTTAAACACGATAAAAGGACAAATTATATTTGTCGATGAGAATCAGCCTCGAAATGCATTAAGCCATAGACATTGGTATGAAAGGCCCAGTAAACAGATGCTTGTCCGTCGAGGTTGGCCAATCATTCCGAGGTGATACCTTATTGTTCGAGACTATACAATAAGGACATGCATGACGGAATTTTGCAAATAGCTTATTTTGTGCAGATTGCGGGCTTGCCATTTGCTCAATGCCCGACCAATTTTGCAGTCAAGTCCGAAATTCCGGATACATTTTAAAAGTGCAGGTATGTCCGTCTTTCACATTTGAAATCAAGCGCGCAAGGCGAAGGTACATACACGGAACGCAGTAGAAATTCAATCTTGACATGTCAAGAATGAAATTACACTATCCGTTTGAATTTTATTTTTGATGTGTTCATCTTTCACAATCATTGAAGTCAAAGCGAAAGGCGAACATACATTTGATTACAGTAACGTAATTTCGGTCTTGACTCTACCTATATGGGCTTCCAGTCTCTGAAATTCTTTCCTTTGTGACAGATTTGGTTTCCTTTAATGGCTTTAATGACGTTTGTGACAAATTGAAAAACATTTGCGACACTTTTTTTTAACGACGGCACGAAAACCCGCTTTATGGATGTGCATTACATGTTCTCGAATTTGTGCAGACGAATAAGTTTATGGATGTGCATGTGTGAGACCGACTGCTTATGCGGTGCCCTTTCCCGCGGAAGGGAGGGTCTTTATCCGTGCGAAATTGCCTCTGTACGCTGTCTGAAAAAGTGTCTTTATGGCCCATTATGCAAATTTAACTGCTCCGATTTGCTCCAGCAGGCAACAGCCACCACGAAGGTAATGTGCGTTTTGGATGGAGGTGCATGTTTTGTGTGTGACAGTAAATTTTTTTCAATCGGTGAGGCAATGGGTAAGTTGCGCTGGAGATACCTAGATCAAATTGTTGGCAGTCCTCACATACCTACTTAAAGTTTGCTGGTAGAGCAACCACCATGCGCATAATCATTTCAACCACTCATAAAAACCGAAGCCATAGAGTGGAAAGCTTTGGAATTTCATGGCAAACAGCGTTTCAATAATGAACATGTCGATTTTTGACAATGCTGTTTGCGCAAAGGTTTGCTCACGCTGTCGTTTGCATCAAAAGGGAAGTGCCCAAAATTCGCCGCACTGATTTGGTGCTTGATAAAAAAAATCGCAATGCCCAACGGATGAAGGGTAATGCCCGTCTGTGATGAATGAAAACTGAACTGGCAGCAAACGATAGAGAGCGACACATCATGTGCTAATGGGTTTGCCGGGAATTTCGTGTCGACAGCAAATGTCGACCAAATCCATTTTAAATTTATTCAGTGCACGGGTACAAGCTCGGGCTTGAACGAATGATCTATTGAATTACTGAATGTTTGCGAAGAAGTAACTCACGGCGAAACACGTGGTAAATATACCTATTGCGACATTCATTTTTAGAATGTGATACGAGATGCATTCGAAAAAATGATTTTTCATGCGATTCCGGGCACCGAAGTTCTTCCAGTTCGAATATCTCTCGATATCTTTCGGTCGACAACTCGGTGAAACGCCAGTGGACAAAAGGAAAATTGACGTCATTGAAATCAGTTTCCTTCCGCACATACATTTGCATGGCATGTGCTGAAAAACCTTTCGACACTTTCCGAGAACAGACCGGAAAATGATTTAGCCCTTTCATTGCATGTAGTTCGATGTTGCACCTAACAGTATCGCCTTTCGGAACTGAGTTTACAGGACTTGGTTCTGAAAGATGGCTATCGACTCTCACGACTTGAGTGCGGCCGGTAAAGTATTTCTCAGCCAACATAGAGCAGCGAAATCAACACCCATAAAAGCCAGCTTCTCAAGCAGCAAGGAGTGGCTCACAATATCAAATGCCTTGGCAAAGTCAATGAATATGCGAATAGCATCAATAATTTTGACCACGTCCAAAACCACTGAGATTTCTAAAGTGAATGCCGTCAGCTTGGTTGTGAGAACTAAAGCGCGAATTTTCCGAAGTTTCCGAATTTTCCGCGCGACAGTTTATTCTTATTTTCAGAACTTACATACGCGAAATACATTTTCGAATATACCTATTCGTTTCGTCGGAACTGACGCGCGAATTATCGAATTCATTTGTGCATGTTTTCCGATCTGTCGCACGAATTTTGTAATTTGAGCAGAACTGACGCAATTTTTCGATTTTTTCACATCTTGTTCAGAACTGTTTTCCTAAATCCTAGCTAAGATGCACCGAGCTTATTTCTTTGAAGTTTGAAGGTGGAGAAATTTTGTTGAAGTACTCCAACAGTGCGATTTATGCGAGACTCAAGGCCTTTACCAAGCCAGAGAAAATTTAGACTGAACAAGCATGGAGGTGTTTTTCAAAAATTGGCCAATCTACTCGTATATTGCTGCAGAAGCGCTTGTTGCCAGAGAATTTTTGATGCATTTTTGATACACACCTGTAACCCACTTGGCGTTCCATTTAAAAGTGGCCTCTCTTGTTTTGTGTGGTTTTACGGTTTTTTCTCATTTTTCCCACAGCCTTGGGCTCCCTAAACCAGCTTGTGGAGTTGCCTGTTGGTTCTCATGGCGTTCACTGTCGCTACAAGCACATTCTTGTTGATATATGAAGTCCTTGAAACTTCTTCCTGAAAGCCATGATTCGTTTTCTGGGCGAATGCGAACTGCTGGGCCAGGAAAATGAATGACGTTTGTGGAACTTCTCTGGATTCCACGTCATTGGCCACCTCTGCTGGTCTGGACAGATCCTCTTTGCCTTCGTTTCACACCTCTTACTGCCCCTGTTTGCCGTCATTCGCCACCAACCAGCTTTTGCAGGGCGCACTCTTCCCCGGTGCAGAGGTGCCGAAGGAAGTGTTTTTTTTCGAAAGCATCTCGGTTCCACAGTTGGAACTTGGATCGCAGTTTCTGTGAAGTTCTCCACCACAAAAACGAGCTTGCAGCAACAGTAAGAAGCAACAAGCAACTCTGCAAGTTGGCGGCAGGAAGGCAGGACCTGGAAGAAAACGAGAAAAATTAAAAACATCAACAAGCAAGAAAAGTGATCAACAAGCAAGAGGGATCGTTGGTGAGCGAATGACGGCAAACAGGGGCAGTAAAAGATGTGAAACGAAGGCAAAGAGGATCTGCCCAGACCGGCAGAGGTGGTCAAGGACGTGGAATCCAGAGAAGTTCCACAAACGTCATTCATTTTCCTGGCCCAGCAGTTCGCGTTCGCCCAGAAAACGAATCATGGCTTTCAGGAAGAAGTTTCAAGGACTTCACATCAACAAGAATGTGCTTGTAGCGACAGTGAACACCATGAGAACCAACAGGCAACTCCACAAGCTGGTTTAGGGAGCCCAAGGCTGAGAGAAAAATGAGAAAAAACCGTAAAACCACACAAAACAAGAGGGCCACTTTTAAATGGAACACCCTGTATATCGTATGCGCCACAAGTCTCCCGTCAAATAGACGAATAGGGTTTGCGTGTTTTCTCGCACTGTGGCTGTGAAATTGACGCTCAGTGAGGCAAGGTGGCTATCCTCCCGTTTGTGCTGATCAGCCACAGTGAAGACAGGGTGTTCGGGGTTGGCGTTCGTTATGAAAATGGTGGTTTTGGTAGCATGTAATGTATGTAACTTTGAAAGGACCTGTACGGAAATGCAGGAAGTCCACATTTTTCTAGGAACTTCATTGCATAATTGAATGTTACGAAGACTTTCAAAGAATCTTCAAGCGGTTGAATATCGACCTGTGGTTGGTTATGAGTTACGTTTCTTTGTTTACACACAATGCATTTGACTTTACGAAGTAAATCAAATTTGTGTTCCCTGTGCGATGAAAATCCTCATCATACGGCGGTGTTCCTTTTAAAATGTTCTTTTTGGGAGTGGCGCTGAGATCTCTCCCCTAGTCGACAGATGAAAGTGGGCCCACGGGAGCGAGCGTGCCAAGACGCATATTTGGGTTTCCCAATCCACTTCCGCAAGCGCGTCTCTCATTGGTTGTTGGGAATTCCAGCCGCAATTTCAACATCTAATTTTCGAAACCTAACCCAGCCGTACCTATCCTGACACAACCTAACCGTATTGCCACCAAGAAAAGTGTTGCGAAGCGGCGTCAAACATGCCCAATGGCAAAAAGCGGTGGCAAGGCAAAAATTCCAAAATTGATGACTTCACAATTTCAGACGACAGGATTGGCAGTTGCGAGCTCCTTGTCCGCGGAAGTGGATTGGGAAAAAATGTGCTGCCAACACCCAATTTTGTGGTGGCCTTGACAGAAATGCAAACATATGCAAGAAAAATGACCACTGAAATATTTTGAAAGCATTTCTTGTTCTCAATATGTCTCAACATGTCATTTTGTAAAAGCAATAAACATGCTGTGAACTGCTGGCATGAAAACGTTTTTGTCGGGTGCTTTTGAACAACTACTTATCTCACGATCATGAGTTCGACTTGTTTCCACTTGGCAATAGGCTCAACACCATTCAGAACCAAAAGATTTGGTTCTGTTCGTTCGTTTGGTTTGGTTCGTTTGATTCGTTTGGTTTGTTCGTCAGTCTGCATGAGATTATGTGTGTTTCTCAGAGATTGAGGTGGTGTTCGCAAGTTCCGCATGCAATTGCTCCCATTGGATCCCCACAAAATTGAAATCGAATGTCCTGCATATGTGCTGGAGTTTTGTTGCCTACACGAATGCAAAATTGTTCTCATGAAATCATCATCAGAAATGTTTGCTTTTGCGCAATTAGCAAAAGCAAAGAAGAAGGACGAAAATCGTCCGACCAAAATTATCACGTATACCAAATAGCAGTTCACGCGAGCAAACTGAGGTTCTCAATACGAACAGCACCGTCTGCAACACAAAGCGAATGCAAAAAAAGAAAATGAATGGCATATGGCAGAAGTTGAGAATGTCTCATATGTATGTAGTCGAAGGGGGCCTAAATATGCCTGCAGGCAATGGTTAATTCCAAAGCGCAGCTTGTTCGCCCATGTTTGACTGCTTCATACAAAACTGATGACTGGATATCTAGATATAGGGGGCAGGGAGGTAACATACCATGCACCGCATCATCAGGCGTTGGAAAATTAGGGTGACGTAATGACATCCTGCTTTTCCTATGTTGACAGGACGGAGGACGGAGGACCTTCGGTTCGGGAGCTACTCTCATCATGCAGTTGTGGTTGGAGCCGACATGTGGATGGCATAAAAAGAGGTGATAGGCCTACAGTCGTAACAGGTGAGACATACTCGTACAGGAGAGGGGGATAATGCCGTACGAAGCATAAACGCAGGAAATACAAAATGACAGCAATCAGAAAATGTACCTATAGGGAATTTTGCATAGATTGACAGCTTAAAATTACTGAGAAAATGTCGCCAAATCGATGCAACGACACGATGCTCAGGAATAACCTGTTGCAATTACCTGTAAAGTATTCCACCTATACAGAATCGTTTTTTAGGATCGCAAACTGTTTTTCTTCAATAAACTCGCAACATTTCCAGTCAAATATGGCAAAAATTGGATGCAATTTTGACATGCTGGAAGCGCCCGCAGTTCCCGCAAGAAGAAGTAAAGAGTTGCGACATGTAGGCAAGAAAGCGTGTACAAAATTCTTGAACATGCTGTAAACAGAATGTTTTATTTTTGATCGGTTATTTTGAAATACATTACAGCCAATTGGAACAAAAATGCCGCAATTTTGAAAATACTGGCAAGAGCGGCTGAGTGCTTTCGAAAAAACATATTCATATACGGAGCCATTCTAAATACCCGGGCCATTGGCGATTTTTTTCAGACTTTTGATGCACGGGGCAATGTAATTCCCCATTTCACATGCGCCGCAAAGCATATCACATGAAGGAATGCATTTAACAGCGCTTACTATAGATGGGAAATAACATTGCCCCGTGTTCAAAAGTCTGATAAAAATCTCCTATGGCTCGGGTATTTTGAATGTCTCAGTATGTGTGCACCACATTGTTGATGAGGGCACGTCGCGACTGCTTCCCGGCTGCTTTATCAGGCAGAAACCGAGTAACAAAAAGTCTTTTAGCCGTGTTAGTTCTTCATAAAAATGCAGTCCAAACCGTTACGCCCCAAAACGTGAGGTCATAATTTGCAATTTTTGCCCAGGTTTTTTCCATTTTGAATATTTCTAGAATCATAAGATTAGAAATAAAAACAATTGGATTGCAGCAACCGAAAGTTATGGGAAACATGAATTTCTGAGAATGGAATTCTTCTTTAAAGTCCTTCTAATTCGCTTCGGGTTCTCTCTCAGAAGTTGGTGTCTCATGAGACGTGGATTGTCAGACGTGTCTAAATTACTTTTCATGGTTCCATTCTACAGTTGTTTGCACCAAACCATAAACGATAGACACCACCATCATCATCCTGTGAGAAGCAGGAGCAACAGCGCAGATCTATGTAGAATTTTGTCTGGATAAACAAATGTAAATCCATGCCCATTCCGCGAGGAGGCGGCGCTTCGCTGCACCGGGATCTGGAGTAGGTCACGTCGCAGCTTGGTTCCTGCCGGGTATCTGGGAAAGTAAGCCGAAGTAATTTTGAAATATCACTTCGGGTGCCAAAATGAGGTTCCACCATAAAAATATTCAGCAACACGATATTTTTCCGAGAAGGGGGTGGCCGATCCCCCGGATCCTTCTGTCCGACCCAGCTCGGGGGAAAGGAAACACACTAGAGATATTTGACTTATCTTCTGGAATTCATTTTCACAACCCAGCAGTCTTTTTTTCTCAACTGCGTCTTTTGCCAGTTGGTCTTGTCTTTTGAGCAGGAGGTTTATTCAACCTCATTGAAATAAAATCTGGGAAGATGCATAACAATTGAAAGCCTGCATGAATGGTGAAAAACTCCCTCCGCAATAGGCAGCAGAAACGCCGATAACGCAAGAGAATGATTTTTATTACACGCGCATGTGACACTCGCTGCGACAAACAGAAAGGGTTGTAGTTACAATGACCTGTCTACATATGTGGAGTAGACCAAGTGACATGATTTGCCATTAAAAGGCGGATAGCAAATGATGTGTTGACAACAACAAATAAGCCGAGCCGTTTGTTGACAACAAGCTATAGGCGTGACACACGCGAATTTGATTTACTCCAAATCCACCAAAGGAAACGATGATCAAGGAGGCCTTATGCTGCCGCCCAAGTTTCGTTTGGGCGAGAGCCCAAGGCTCAATGAGCAGCCGAAGGCAGCGAGGGCGAGACCCCACTAGTTTTGAATGATTCATTCCATAAACTTATTGCGCAAAATCCGTAAATGACTTGACTCGTTGTGAACAGCGACTTGTCCCCTGCCATGAAACGGCTATGCAAAACGTACCAGAACTTATGATGTGTGTTGCATAGCGTTGAAAATAGTTAGGCGCATTTCATGGGTTGCATTGGAAGAAACGTCCCATGAAGAACTTCGATCAATGAATGCGATTTTTGAAACGGCACAGCCCGTCATGCGTCATGAGCTTCGTGTCCATGCTGATCAATGGGGTGCTTTGTTGGAGGATTTTAAGTTTTACTCGAGCAAATTGTTGGGTTGACAAGTGATCATATTGCCGAACTTTGAAGAATAATAATTCACAACAATAACGAAAGCTTGGAATGTGCGCAAAAAGTGTCTGCGAGTGTTTTTGTTGGAATTTCTTGTTCCGGCGTTTTTGAGCATTTTTGTTTATCAACCGTGAATATTTGAGCAGAAAAAGGATTTTCCCTTATGCATGCTGCGAAACTACTGCACAAAAGACGGTTGCCTTCACCTTGCGACGTTTGTAAATTGTATTTCCATGAAAAATCGTTTGACATCCGCTTTCGAGTAGAAATTGTTCGGTAAATTCGACATTTCTTTTCGTATAGACCAAAATTGGTTACCCACACTGCAATAATGTCATTAATTCACTTTGAATTGAACACAACGGACGCATTGATGGAGCCTCAAAGTTGCATTTTGTTTGTGCGTCCAATGATACCTATTGGTCGGCCTCATTCGCTATCGCATAATTTGAATTTCAGCGTTGTCTTAAAATTGAAAGTGCAGCGGCAACAGAATCCATACTGTATTCGAAAGTGGAGCGAAGTAGTAACTGAACTCGTATTGGAACTTAAACCCTGAACCATTTACCAAGTGTCTGTACCCTGAAAGGCGCAGACGAAAGAAGGTCGAGTTGCGAGGAACAGTTTTGTCGGGTTTTCTGTGAAAGGATCATGAGTTTCCAAAGTCCCAGCTGTCTCTGTGAAAATATTGCTTGAGATTCACAAAAATGGACGTGTCTACATAGTCACAGATGTATAGCAATACCTCCATCACTTCTCTCTATCTCTCTCGCTCTCTCTCTCTAGCTCTCTCTCTCTCTCTCTCTCTCTCTATCTCTCTCCTCTCTCTCTCTCCTCTCTCTCTCTCTCTCGCTCTCTCCTCTCTCTCTCTCTCTCTCTCTCTCTCTCTCTCTCTCTCTCTCTCTCCTCTCTCTCTCTCTCTCTCCAACTGGAGCGAATAGGATAAGAATCTTCAATTATTTCGTTGTAGATATCAGTGTGTACGGATAAATGGCTATCTGGCTGTGATGTAGCGAGATTTAATCTTTGTGCTTTGTGTTGAATATTTACAGGAAAGCAGGCTGATGGTCCATACTGAACTATAGCAACGCTTTGAATGAGTATACATACACAAGTTTCTCAAATAAAGAGTGACAACTACTTTTGATAGCAAGTTTTCAATCCTTGGCTTTGTGAATATAATCGAATTTTTCGTATCCAAATTTAGCACATACAAGCACTGATCGCGGATATGAAGAGTGCACCCACAGGCTACCGAAAGTGCTCCAAAACACCGTTTTGAGGTTGTCGTAAGAGACTTCTGAAATCCTTGCATACGGCGCAAATGGTAGCTCTATTCGGCTTTTGAATAAATTCGAACCGATAATTCCGCTTCATCTGCGTCGGAACTCAACCACTGGCTGACATTCCATCCAGTTTCGTTCTCTTGGAACGATATTCATGAAATACATGAGAATCACGAAAAACGAGTACACGACATGCGATGTATATCTATCTGTAATAGATATAATTGTGTCTAGATCCTGCACTGCTGTCAGGAATGTCAATCCGTGCCAATTCTGCCATTGCATTGGCGTCCTATACCTAAGCAGGAAATGCGTGCTGACTAGGATTTAAAATGCATTGAAATCAATTATTTATAGTGCTTTGTTGGCCTACACTTGATTGTCGTATCTTGACTTTATAAGGGATACCTATAAGGGGAACCTGCTCATATATAAGCAGGTTCTAAAGTACACGCTGACACATTAGGATTTGTTGTTCTGTCCTCTACTCGTACATTGGAGCAGATGACAAATGATGGATCAGTAACCGTTATGGAACAAAAAGTTGCTAATTATTAACGAATAATTCCAATCACAAATTAATGGAAGGAATCAATACACACTCGAGAATAATAATTTTGCGAGTGTGATCGTAAAGTGTGCAATAATTATTATCAGAGCTGTTCAAACTCCGCGCGATGCGAAATTTTTCAGTTGGAAATGCTGATTTTTATTTCACTGCTTGTTTATATTTGCGAGGAAATTTTCAATCTCATGTTCATCTTCCATCTCGCACAGAAAACCCTTCTTCAAATCTCTTTATATCTCAAGCAACGTTATACTCATGGACATTTCTAAAAAAAAACCGTTATTCTCGAAGATACATGAGCGTATTGATATAAGAGTATGAATTATTCTAATTTAAGTAGGCTCTATATTTACTTTGAGCTTTTAATGTTTTAGTTAAATTGACAAGTGCAGTGTTTGCCATGGAATTTTTTCAACAGTAAACGATATTCGGGCTAACGTTTTGTCAAAACTATATGCAAAGGTTGTGTCCTGTCAAGCAAGTCGTTTTTTTACCAACCATAGCCTGAGCTCAACGGTGGTATTCCCCAAACCCACTCAAACTCAAACTCACCCTCAAACTCAAAGATGGCCCTTATTACGTTTCCACAACAATTTGAGTTTGAGTTTGGGGGTGAGTTGATGCTGAGCGCCAACTTCCACTTGAGGGCCAGTGCGTTTCCCCAACAATTTGAGGCTGAGTTTGAGTTGAAGCTGAGGGTAAGTTTGAGTTTGAGTGTAAGGTTGGTCGAGATTACACTTATCTATCTTTTTACGACTGCATTTTGTAGTTTCTGGCCGTTTCAAAGTGATAGATGTGAGCCAGATGAAGAAAACATTCAACAAAAAATTATTTGGCAATGATTTAAAGAAGTAATTCATGTTGGAGAACATTTTTGCAGAATATGATGCCCGTTGTTGTGTATAGGCGGATTATGGATTTTCTTTTTTTGACATATGGCTGTAGAAATTAAAGTTCCCCCTTTGAACAAAAGACTCCATCTGACACTTTTATTCCTCTTCCCTGCATTTTGTGTGAAAATGTGAAAGTGTTCCCGGTGTCAGCTTGCACCTGATTCTTTTCACGTTTTTCATGATGATCAATCGAATGCCTTTCCAATGAAAGGCCAATTCCTGGCCTTATTCAATGAATATTCTTTTATAGCCACACAATTTTTTCACTTATTTTTTGTGAACGTTTTCTTTCCTCGTACTCTTAGTACGAGGGAAGAAAACGTTCTGAAAAAAAAATAAGTGACTAATTTAACCAGCAGCGCATACCTCGTGGCTTGCACCGGTTCCCATCAGAACACCGAAGTTAAGCAACGTTGGGCCTGGATGATGCTTGGATGTGAGACCACCCTTGTACCCCAGTTTATGTTGCTGGAAGGGGGCTTAGTGGCCAAGTCCCTCGTCTCCTTCGGATGAGACGTTAAGCAGGAGGTCCCGTGTGCAGCATCACACTGTGCACGTTAAAGAACACCTAGCTCCAAGTCCAAGATAGTGGCTTGGCAGGTTACACAACAGAGAAGCCACATCTCACAAGTCACACGTCTACTGCTCTGCAGAGCATGATTCTCTCCGGGAAAACCTGCGGGTTGGTGTGTATACGCCGTAAAACTGGTCCGAATCGTTTCAGTTGAATGCAGAGCAGAAATGGGCTACGATTATGGGGCATAGTTCTCCTTGCGAGCCCAAGGTGTGTGCAACAAGGTAAATGGTCGGACCACCAGCCGAATGGCTATCAGTCCATATGACTCCACGATGATGATGATGATGATTTGTACCAAGTGTACGAGGAAAGAAAACGTTCAGAAAAAAATAAGTGAAAAATTTGTGTGGCTAAAGAATATTCATCACCACTGTTCTCTGTGGAGCGCAACAAACAGGTCCACACTGCATAGGTACCTGCCCTATGTGGTCCAAATGCCAGTTTCAATGCATCACTCAATTCAGGCAATGGGTGGGTATGATTCCACAGACTTGTTTGCGAAGCACAGCTGTTGTATTTGGTCAGGCTGATCATTCCCGTGGTTTTGGGAATTTTAAACTAAGGTGCTGCATCCTTTTGCCGTTTTACTTCTTGCTATTGGAGTTTTGTTTTCATGTTGGAACCCTGACAAAAAATACAGTTCCAACATGAAAGAAAAACTCTTATTGCAAGAGGTAAAATGACAAAAGGATGGGGGCGATGGACAAACGTCCACACGGACAAACATCCACACGGAAAAATGTCCGCAAAGTGTGGACGTTTTTCCGTGTGAACGTTTGTCCGTGTGGACGTTTGTCCGCGTCCCACCTACCTCATTTCTTGCGTGGTTCAAATACTGACAAAACTCGTGTCTGTGGTACCAAAAGGACAACGGGGATTTTTGCTCCATCAAAGAAGAGAAACAATGGCCTGAAACGTTTGAACAGTTACAAATGAACCTCTGTTTAGGGAACAATTTCAAAGACGGAAAAAATCAAACAAAACAGTAACCATGGAAACGGTTTTGAATGCGTTTTTGAAAATAATGCATCACTTGATCGATGCCTTCGAAATCATACCCAGATGCAACGAAGTGGCGCACCCAAATACCTTGTGCGAGTAAATGCTTTTATTCATTAATACTTTCAAGCGAACACTTGTATACTGTGTTCTAGTGGACAGGATCAAACCACTGCTCATGCATTCCAGCCTCATAAAAACGCATTTGATAGCTGCTAGAAAAGCGTGCGCCAATTGAATGGAGAAAAATTGAAAATTCATGGCACGTTGCCATAGCGACAGAGTTGGCCCTCAGGTGCCACCTACGTAAGGGCCAGCTGGGTTGGCCCTCAAATATTGGGGAAACCGAATCCACTCACCCTCAAACTCAAACTCAAACTCACCCTCACTTGAGTATCACCTGAGGGTGAGTTTGAGTTGCAATGGGGAATACGGCCGTCTGTCTCACTCTCTGCGTGTTTACATGCTGCATTGTGCAGTACTTTTTAACATGGAATTTGTGCCTGTCTGAAAAAATAACTGAAAGAAGGAAACTTAAAAAATGTAGCGATTAATCAAAAACTTACCTCGCAAGCGCCTTAAGCAATGGCATAAACCGGCAGTTTCTATCCGTCGCCGTATTGCTACCGAATATTGCCACAAACCGAATCCTTGGGAGGACGCTTGGAGAAAGCGAGTTGGTTGTTCCTTTCGACTATGCTTCTGCGTAACCATGGCACTGCTCCGAATCGCCTGACACGGTTGCGGATGGTACTGGCATGGCGGGTGATGGTTCTTCTGATGTACCTATGTCGCCACTATCGAGCAAATGGGCTAATTCTACCCACCCGTTATGTATTATTACCCCTATACGAAACACTTATTTGCTGCGTTCGCAGAAAGGCACATCATTGCATTTCACTATACATTCTCACCTGTAGTTTAACCATAAGCGCGGTTTTTGCAGATCAGTCCAAATAACTTTTAATGGATTTCACTCGTATCCGAACTTGGGCTCGAGGCAGTCGAAATTGTAATCGGTATCTGTGAAAAGACACACTAGTCGTACCGTCATTTTAAATTTCTAGATTCTGAATTTCCAGTTTGTAAATTGCCTAAAGAAGCAATGAAGGTTCAAAACAAAAAATGAATTTCGAAATGAATTAGATGTGGAGTTCCTGAATACATTATATTCGGCACCTGATTCGATGTCCTTTGAATGATAATCTTATAACACAAGGACGGTGTCGGGCTATGGAAAATGAAAGTTTCGTACGGTATCTATAAGTAGTGGCAAAGTTGACATTGACATGAGTTTATCGAAAGTTTCAAGCTGTGAAATGAAGAAAAATGGGCTTATTGTAGGCAGCTTTCACTGTTTCGTTTTTGGCCGACCCACCATTAACACTAACTTGGTGTTTTGCTTGCAGAGCAGAAGCAAGCAAGCAAAACGTTCTTGATTGGAAATACGAGTTATAGGTACGGCAGCTAATAGTTAGTGATCGCGAATGCAAGCTGCAGAAGCCAACCAAGTGCAAACTCATGCGCTGCCCAGCGTTGTTTGAGCATTCGGTGATCACTGTGGTCATGAACTCAATTATCGCCATTCTTGTTGACGCTTATTTGACAAAATTAGTTGTTTACCTGTATCAAGGCGCACGAGAAACCAAAGTGTGGCATTTAACCATTTCTGCGGTTGCAGGTGTTAAGGTTTTTATTTCGCTTTCTTCTTTCAGAAAACTGCAGTTTAAGGCGGAAATTTAGTCAATCAGAGTCAAAATATGGGAACTTTTTGGCTCTGAAATTTACTCCACCATGTGCTGTGCTGAGAACTCTACGAAGCCTTCTACATTATGCGGTGGCTATCGTATGAGTTCTTTTGCTTGCAGTGAAACATAAACGTCAGGTTTCTTGTGAACGGATATATCTGCTTTCAATGGAAGAAAACGTTACATGTGGGAGGTCTACAAAAAAGAGAATAGAGCTAGCGGAGACTCCCATCAAAATCGCAGGAAATAATCGACGTTCTGGCAGGCAAGTTGCCAGCCTGCTGAGCCTCATTATTCGCATAAATTCTTGAGCCGATGAAAGTTTACCTTTCATCAAAATTTGTTTATCTTTCATGAAATTAATAAACTTTTGTCTGCGGGGCGCCGGCCTGTTGGCCTCAATCCCCAATCATCTTTCTTTTGTTTAACCACAGCAGTAGATTCACCAAGTAAAATCGCGCGAGTCAAATCCGAATCGCACTGGGGCAAATCCGCACGGGGCAAATCCGCACGGGGCAAATCCGCACGGGGCAAATCTGAAAGAACAGATACTAGGCGGACTTCGCCGGGAATACGGTACCTTGTTGGATTTTTCCCATTTTCCCGAAAAGTTTACCTCGGATTTTTTCCAATTTCTCGAAAAGTTTACATCGGATTTTTCCCCATTTCTGGAAAATTTTACGAGTACATCTGATTTCATAGTAGTTGCGATCATGAGAAAGAGGACAAAGCCTGCAATAATTCGGACATTCTGAATGGAAATGCCAAGGACTCAGGGGCATCCGAGCAATCTCAGTGACAAGATACATCAAATCTTTGCAATTTCACTTTTTTTTTGCTTTTGATTTGGCGATTATTATGGCTCGAATCTCGAAATCGGTAAGCGCAAGTTTGGCTCCATAGCGGGTTTTATTTCAGAGTATTTTTCTGAGTTTCAAACATCGACCTGAAAGAACGTTTTGCATAAAGCGTCAAGATCGGCCTGATTTAACTTTCTTTACCTTTTGGCTCCTGTTACTGGAGGTTTATTCTGGAATTGCCAGGGAAAATACCAAAGTGTTTGGCATGAAACTAAAGAGTATTACGTATACCATAAGCCTAAAATATATCCATGCACCTGTTTCTGTTTTCGAGGTGATTGATACATACGCAGGCTGCAAAAAAGGTCTGAATGTTTTGCGCTTTTGCGGCTAGATTTTAAAATCCACGACGATTGCATGCACATATTATGCTAAAATCTTGCTTCAAATGCTTTGCAAAAGACCCAAATTTGAAATCCGATGGAAATCTTCAGCGTGAAACGCACTTGTTCTGAATGGCTATCGATGCAGGGATCGTCTTTTTTGGTGGATAACCTGTTGTGCATGGCGCCGCGCAGCGATGATATGTGCATCACTGATGAATCACTCGGAGTGGTTTTACTTTATAGATACCATGTTGTGGTTGAACTATAGCAGTGTCGTATGGCGGCAAGAGCTTCAACTTTTCGTCAGGCCATTAAAAAGTTCTGCTTCTCTTCCTCATGCAACGTCGTTAAAGGAGGAAAACATTTTGCCAACAAAATTAATAATTTCTACACAAATTTCATGCTAATCTGTCGCCATGCACGTGAGAACAAAGTGTAAACCGCTGTTCTGCAAAGGATTATGCCTTGTTCCATTTTTCGACATACGTCCAAACATTTTGCGGGGAAACCAAAACACATGAATGGGCTGTCCGATTTACAGGAAAAGGCCAGAGAAAGTTTGGGTGGTGGCATTTGGCCTATAATGTCTCTTCTGAACTGAGAAACGACTATTAATTTCCCTCATTCTCATGACAAACCCGCATGATGTTTCCGTAAAAAAAATAAATGGAATATACTCGTATGAGGAAGAAGAGATGAGCAGGGACGATTGCTGAGTTCTCACATGAATACCATTGTCTATGTGAGATTTATGTAAGAGCCAACTGTTATAAAAACAACAAAACAAATCGAGAACGATTGTTTTTGAAATGGAATACAGAAAAACACTGGACTGAAGGCCGTTTGTATACACGTGTTTCGACACACATATCTCAGCATATTACCAGTTGCAGATGATATCCCAAGATATTCGTTTTGCTGCAACACACAAATGCATTTTACATATCCCTGTTATCCATAAATGGGCTTCAACACTTTCGCCAAGCAGTACAATGGAAGCTACAATTGGATTTTTCAGGTCACATCATTTAATGTCATTTCATTTCATTTTCATACACATCAGTTCACATCAGTTGGTGAACATTGTCGCCGTTAGGCCCGTCAGATTATAATCATGGATAAAATCAACAAAATGGCAAAAGAACTAGGTTTGAAGTTGCACAAATGTTTCCCGCGCAGTGGCCATTTAGACGATAAGCGACGAGCTTGCAGAGAGAGAATTCCAGTTACGGATGGTGCGCAGAAAAAAAGGTTATGGTATTGAGTATTTTTTATAAGCGGTACAGAGATATGAAAGGCATGCTGGCTGCGGCGAGGCGCAGGAACCCTCGCAAGTCCAGGTGTAAGATCAATCAAACACTTGCGTGTTACCAGGATTTTTTGGAGATAATGTCCAGATGAATATGTTCTCACACAAATGCAACTCCAGCCAGCCAAAGCATTTTGAAAAGTTTCAGGCTATTTATTTGCGATGTTTCCAGGTTGTGGCAATTTGTGGTTTCCTGATCTCTCATTGCAGGAAAAAACCCATTCGATCCCTTTAAGATACAGGCAGCCAAGAATGGGGTTATAAAAACATTAAAATGTCATCAGTTGATGGGCCTTTCTCATCCTGGCCTTACACATCCTTTACATTATTGCTGATGTTACCAGAAATTTCTCGTTTCATTGTCACAAAAAAATAGATACCATGCATCAGCTTTGAAACGAATGTACATTGGTACCTACGTTGCTATAGCTCCGTCTCTCTTCGTTATTGATAAAAACGGGGCTGGGTTCTCATGTTTTGTTTGTTAAAAACTGAAGCTGAGTAGATTTCCATAAAAAATATATCGGGAATATTTCCTGATAAAAGAGTTTTTTCGTGGAGGTCTGAAGCGTTGGCACGTCGACTAATTGTCAGGGTAAACAATGGCAAAATAAATTCAAATTAAGCTGTCGCGGCTTAAAAAGTCTCGAAAATTTTAGACCATTAATGCTTGACACAGCGGATGCACTTTTGCACTTTACTGCGGTGTGTGCTTCCCCCATTCATGCCCCATCGGTCCTTTGGGAGCTCATTTATGCGAAGGCGCAGAGAACAAACAACTTTTTCAAATTGACGCAAACGCTGTTAATGTTATCGACTGACATGGTGGTTCAGAAAACAGCTTCTCTCTCCCCGCTCTCTTCCCCCCCCCCCCTCCCCGGGCCTCATTTCCTTTTCTCTTCTTCCTCTCCTCCCTCTCCTCTCCCCCTCTTCTCTCCCTCTCTTCTCTCTCTCTCTCTCTCTCTCTCCTCTCTCTCTCTCTCTATCTTTTTTCTCGTAAAAAGCGAAACCAAATTTCTTTTGTTGGGGCTCAGGAACAAAAGTATTTGGTTTTGATGATGAATCTATCCAGATGTATACTGAAACCGAAAATTGAAACAATCCTGTCCAGGATTAATTTCATCTTGAATTTACGCACTTATTTCGATCAGGGAATTCTTGAAATTTAGTTGAAACTCTCCGTATAAGATCAAGCTATATCGTGCTCAAACTTCCGTCTGAACTGACTGACGGTAATCAGCGAAACAATTACGTGGCGAAAGCGAAATCATAGACATGATTGAAAGATGAAAGAAATAATAACCGACAACCGCATGAAGTTTTCACGGAATTACTGAAAAACTACAAAGATCCTTTTTAGCAAGTTGTCAGTCCGGGCCTTGTTACCCTGTGCATGATAACCAGTCGAAATCGGCTTTTGGAAATTTTAGAAGCCTTCAAGCAAAGAGAGGGCAAGCTGCACAGGAAGGAAGTGGCGCTGTTTTCGGACAATCAATGCCGTCAATAAATTTTGATTTTTGAATGGGAGCTCAGGATGTTGCAGGATTTTTCAATTTTGTTCAGAACATAGGCCGAATTTCACTATGGCCATACGATTTCATGCCAGTTAGGTCCAGGTGATAGGGAGGTGTTCCCCAACTTGGGGGCATGCTGTGGCTCAATTGGCTTGCATCATGTCATGAAAAAATTGGCAAAATTTGGCTAAACATTTCCCACTTTTATTATTCCGCCCTGCGAGGTTTACGAGATGTAGGTATATTTGGTAAGAAAAATCTCGACTGTTTACACCCTTTTTCTTTGAAGCAGCTCAATTTCAATCATTGTTCGCTGCATCTTTGTCAATATCCCGATAGCCAGGTACAATGTGGCGCAGTGGCGTTTCCGTGACTGAGCCAAGAAGAAAAATACTAATAGAATGGACACGGCTCTCGAGCAGCGTAAACTGCTTACGTCAGCTTCGCCATTTTGAAACTGAGAAAAACATCGCTGGAGCGCTTGTGGGGAACGTGAAATGCTGTCGCTGGAAATTGAAACTGGGTGGTGTTTCTGATGTTCTGCCTTTGTCATTTCGTGTCTCGTTCAGTTTGTCATGAAACAGCTGACTCTCATTTGTTATTGAAGCAGCTGACTCTTATTTGCTGACTCTGAATTGTTGTTGCGATTCCGTGGTTGCTGTTAATTTTGTCGTTTTCGGGAAAGTTTTTTGTGCAGCGCGAGTGGCTTTACTCTGATGGCAGCGAAATTTACTCGACAAAAGGGCTGTTGTCGAAGTTGTCAAGTCGTCGGGCGTTGCACTCGAAATGTGGATGGAGTTGTCGAAACCCTCCCGTTCGCTGAAATTGATGACATCGTGGTGGGTAATT
>JASGXE010015170.1:0-40123 GCA_030068105.1 Sinentomon sp. SZTP_YWyxl | reverse complement strand
CTTGTGTAAGGAATGCACTTGGGACTCATCATATTCATGTGTGCATGACTTTGGTGGGAACTAATCGGCGCCTTATTTTGCTCTATGACAAGGTCGTTAAATACTAGTCATACAACTTGAACAACTCCTTATATAACAGCAAATTCTGGCTCTGCTCATTCTTAAACTTAACCACTGAGGTCTCATCAGAGTCCCTAAATGTACTCTTCGCCATTCAAGCCGGAGAGTCATCCGAAAATGACTATCGTTTTCCGAAGAAAATCTACCAGCGGGGGGATTTTCAAAATTCACATCACGCTTTGGCCATTCCACATCTACGTCTAGGCCTACTAAACTCACGTTCTGGCTGAGTCCTGCTCTTTCGAACTTCCATCAGCATCACCAAACGATGCCCCTGCGGCCCTCTGCTGCGGTTGTGGGCCACAAAGGAGATATGTTTATTGCCAGGTAGAGAAAAACGGAAACTGTTAAGGATCATTAACTTCGTCAGGTTAAATTTTAATTGCCTCACACATACTCACAGGTATTTTTTTCATTTTAAAAAACCTCGAATTCCGAGAAGAGGGTTCTGTAAGACAAAAGGCAATCAGATAATGGAATCGTGAACTCTCTCAATGGCCATGCAGAGAGATAAGAAGAGATTGAAAGTAAGTTTGGAACCAAGTAGCGGCGGAGTACTTTACCAAGTATCGGCGGAATTAATTTACTGATGCATGTGTTTTTCCCATTTCACTGTTGCCATCCGAAACGTTTTCTTTCTTTTTACTCTTATGCAGACAGTAGAAATTAAAGAGCCAGATTTCAACAGTGCTTTCTGGAGAAGCAGATTTTAACCTCGGTTATAAAAGAGGATCTTTAATTTCTGCAGCATGGATTTTTTGATAAAAAATTTGAACAGCCGCAATTTTTACATGTATGAATACATTTACTCCGCCGCCAAATATTGTATATTGTATAGTGGCACATTCGGGAGTATTTGGAATCCAATATTTTACTCAGCAATGCGCAGCATGGATTTCGTCCTGGATTCTCCTGCACCACTCGCAGTTAACTGCTTTTACTCAGCACATAGCAAATGCCCTGTATAGTCGCTTGTATATTGATGCAATTTCGATTGACTTTTCCAAGGTTTTCGATGTCGTGCGTCATGATCTCCTCATCGAGAAAATTGCATTTCTTGAGGTTGACCGATGGACCGAAGGTATATTAGTTAGTAGGCTATACCTAACTGGACGTACCCAATGCGTTCGAGTGGAAAATTCCTTTTCCGATCACCTACTTGTCGCATCAGGTGTTCCACAGGGTAGCATTTTAGGGCCGCTTTTGTTTATTATTTACATAATGATCTTGCAGCATCTGTCCACTCCCACATCCGTCTGTTTGCAGACGACTGTATTGAAAATTCAGTAAAAAAACGGTGCTGAGGATTGTTCTAAACTACAGGCTGATTTGGATCGCATCCTTGATTGGTGTGCAAGAACGTCGATGACAATTAATCTTGAAAAGCGTAATTTTATTCGCTTCGCAAGCAGAGGACCAGACCCGATTCAATACCAAATTGCTGGGAAATACCTCTCGCTTTGCACTGACCTAACGTACCTGGGAGTCATATTTTCCAGCAAGCTCGACTGGGGGAACATGTAAGTTACGTTGGTGCTAAAGCGAATAGGGCCTTGTATTTCATAAAACGAAGGTATCGTAAGTGCCCGGCTTTTTTAGAGAATTAACATATTTCAGTCTTATGAGACCAATTCTGGAATACGCTGTTGCTGCTTGGGGCCCGTGGCTCCAGTGCCATATCTTGGCATTGGAAAGGGTTCAGCGGCGAGCTGCCAGGTTTGTGGTTGGCAACTACCGACGAACCTCGAGTGTCTCGGTCATAATTGCAAATCTCGGTTGGAGATCGCTGGCTGAGAGACGCAAGGTTGCTCGTCTTTCAAGCCTCCCTCTGATTCAGAGTGGGAGTGGAGGTGGATCGACTCGCTTCCAAAAATAGAGGCTCCAGCTCATTACTACTCGCGCCGGGATCATGATTACAAACTTCGCTTCTGGGCCTTTCATAAAGACATTGGTAAATTGTCCTTTTTGGGAAGGACCATCAGTGAGTGGAACTCCCTTCCCAGTGACATGTTCAGGGATCCCCTAAACACAGCCACATTTCAATCCTGGCTAGAGTCCTTATCTGCGTCCTATAGGGCTTTGTTCTTTTCATCTGTTGTCAATGATAAAGTAGTAATCAATTGTTCTGCATATTTGTCATTGATGTCAGCGCTTTTTTTGGTTTGTAATATCGATTGGAGACAATATGTATGTAATCTCGATGGGAGGAAACTCCAAGGAAATAAAATGAATTGAATTGAATATTGTGTTTCCAAGTCGAAGTAACAATTGCCTTGTTGTGAATCGCTGACTATTTCAAGGCACCCGAATTCAAATATCGGATGTGGGAAATTGATGATGTTGCGGGCTTCCTGTCAGCTGTCTGTCTCCCTACGACACACACTGATCAACGTGAGACAATTACGAATATTTTATCAAATGACAGATCATTTTCAACGTTACTAAACACAATCCCAAAGGTATTGCCAAAATAGCGAACCTTTTCCATTGTTGCTATAGATAACAGACCATTTCATCACTGTTGCATCGAAAGACAGCTTTTAAAAAATGCTTAAAATTACTGACAAGAGAACGGTGGGCCTACATACCTACGAGTACTGCTTGAAAAAACTCGTTGAGATTATGAAATAGAGAAGGCCCTCTCTGTCAAGATACCTAAAGAGAGGATCCTCCTAAAGAGAGAGAAGTCCTCCTTTAAGTTATCTTGCTCTCTGTTTGGATATACCTACTCATACAGTGCTGCATTTTCCCTCTGCAAAATGAGGCGTTAATGAAACCTCGGAAACTTCCTCAACACCTGACTACGAATTCAAAATAATGAAAATTTCAAAAGGAGGTAATGGAGAGGTAATAGAGGTTTGTAATAAGGAGAGTTTTGATAAGAAGAGTTTTGTAATAAATTTTTAACAAAAGAGTTTATGGCAAAAATGTGAAAATTGTTTTTTGTGCGTTCATTTTCAGAATGTTCCGCGCCAAAAATTCTTCAGAGTTCTGTTCCGCGCCAAAAAATTCAAGCTGTTCTTATGTATAGATCCCTCCCGATCCAATGTCACACGGAAACGAGTATTCATCGCTTTAAAAGGGCTGCTGAATCATATTTTCGACTCCTGCAGGGCTAAATTTCGTGTATATGTGTCATGTTTGAATGTCCTTGGTTTTTTTATTGTGCTTGGATTTTTTGTCATTCTCTCCTTTTGATGTGAAAATGTACATAAGTTGCCTAAGAGTAGCAGTATATGCTAAAGGCCGCTCATTTCTTTGAAATAAAGTCTTTTTGATTTGATTTTTTGATTTGAAAAATCGCAGCAAAACGAAGGTGGGAGCGTGGGTTCCACTGTGGTGTCCAAATTGTTCTCCATTATTTGCTGAATATCAGAGCCTTTTCATTTAAGCGCGAATGGAGAACTGAAATTCCCGATAGCGCTGGTAGCTCAGTGGTAGAGCACTGGTCTTGAGATCAGAAGATCGTGGGTTCCAATCAAGCCATCTGCAAATTTTTTAATTTGCGTTTGGCACATGTTTGCTCAGACAAAACATATCATAGATGGAAAAATAACCCAAACATGATTTGAAATTTGCCAGTGAAAACTGTTGACGAAAACTGTTTCGGTTGACGAAAATTCCAAATTGGTTGTCAAGCATGATGGCTGTGGAATGCTCCTGGAATATCTCGGCATATCGGAATCGCGGTTATTTTTGTTGTAGGCCTAAACTATGCCGTTTTTCATTCATCATTGCTGTTTTCAGCAAACGTTGTTTGTGAAAATGTTCTCGAGACGATGGCACGGGCTCATTGTGGGCTCATTGAATTTCGTCTTGTTTTTATGCGTTTAATCGATTACTTTCGCCCTTAACACCGCCCTTAACACCGCCCTTAACACCTTAATCAGAGTCACATGTCAGATGTTGGAAAAGGATTCGACAAGATGCTCGAAGACTTTTGGTAAGCAGTGTACGAAGAAGGTATCCTAATATGCTGAACCGGATGCAGCTGATTCTCAAACTCTAAAGCGTTTGACATGTGCAGAAGCATTTAAATAAATTACTCCGAGATTTTACGACGTCGAACGTTCTGATCTACGAAAAAACGACGACATTCCGCGGGCGTGACATGAATTTCCCGCGTTTTTGAAAATACTAGTGGGCCCTTCGGGCCCACTGGCCCGATTAGTACAAACGCGTTGAAACACATGCATGGGGCTTGAACAAATTCGATCTGAAAAATTATCCCATCTACACAACGCACACAACATCTACAGAGTGGGCCAATTTTTTAATGAAGCCCATCTTTTAGGCCGCGGATTCTTTTCTTTTTGTGTACAAAATTGTACTTTTTAAAAATAAAACAATCCGCGGCCTAAAAGATGGGCTTCGTTTAAAAAATCGGACCAGTGTCCTGCCCTAGATAACCTGGAAAACAGGGAATTCAAAATTCTGTGGAAAACCTGGAAAACACACGACATTCGATATTTATGCTAAAATCCAAATTTTCCTTGAGCTGAGCTATTCATGAGATACATGTGGTTGACTGCGTTTTTTCCAATCATTTAAAAAAGGCGAAAAAAGGCATTTTTACCGAACATGAGGTGGAGTGAGGTTCAGGTTGTTTAAAAGTTAGGTTTCAATTTCACTGCACAGAGAACCCCAACTAAACCCAACCTAACCTAACCTAACCTATGTGCTTTTGGAAATTTGGCCCGTGAAACACGAATGTTGGCAATGTTGCATCCAAAATGTCACTCCCGATCGGGGTTCCGCCGGATTAACGTCTAATTTTCGGAAGGTCTAAAAAGTGATGTGAGGGCCGAATTGATACTCAAACCAAAATTAATCCATCCTAACCTGTACATACCTATCCTCCTAAACTAACCTATCCTAACCTGCTCTAACCTAACCTAACATAACATAACCTAACCTAAACCTAACTTATTCTGAAGTTGATTTTCACTTGGCACTATACTTTCTGCGGAATTTTTAGACCTTCCGAAAAAAAGACGTTTTGTTCCGCGCACACGGATCCGCCCTTTGGTTTGGTAAACTTGGTGCCGTTCCGCCCAAGACAATCGCGGGTAAAAATTTTCGGAAAATTGTTCTTCTCTGCCATGCAATTGTGTCCCCCCTTTGCACCATCGGAAATTACCTACAGGGCGTGGCTTTTCTCTGTGTCGTGCAATTGCGCATCCCCATGGAATCAACAAACGGTTTCCTTTTTGATTTTCTTTGTCCCTGTATATTTTTTATTTTTGTTCCAGCTTTATTTCTTTGTTCTTGCTAATTGGGTTGGGTGAGGTTCAGGTTGTAAAGTTAGCTTTCAATTTCACCGCACAGAGAACCCTAACTTAACCCAACCAAACCTAACCTAACCTAACCTAATCCAAACTAACCTCCTAACCTTACCGACTACCCGACAGAAAAGACACACTCTATACCGTATGATGGCGCCTAACGGGGACATAATTGCACGGCCAAGAGCCCAGCTTTTTTCTGACATGGGACGAAGGACCCATGTTGACCACCGAATTACTTGAATTCACCCAACCAAACCTGACCTAACCTAATCTGACCTAACCTAACCTAAACCCGGAATTTCAATTTCAAAATCTTGGGGACATATATGAATTGCTGCGTTCGGATCGCCAAGAGAGACCCGGCCACGACCTCGTCCTCACCATGTTCCAGTGCCTCGACAATGGCATGAGACTGAGGCATCTCCCAAATCGTCGTAGTCTCTCTTGGAACATGAAACCGAGCTGCGGCCCCCAGGAGTTCGGTTGGCCCCCACCTGGCATGTGCTTTTGGAAATTTGGCCTGTGAAACACGAATATTGGCAATGTCGCATCCAAAATGTCACCCCAGATCGGGGTTCCGCCGGAACAACGTCTAATTTTCGGAAGGTCTAAAAAGTGATGTGAGGGCCGAATTGATACTCAAACCAAAATGTATCCATCCTAACCTGTACATACCTATCCTCCTAAACTAACCTGTCCTGACCCAATCCAAAATGTCACCCCCGATCGGGGTTCCGCCGGATTAACGTCTAATTTTCGGAAGGTCTAAAAAGTGATGTGAAGGCCGAATTGATACTCAAACCAAAATGTATCCATCCTAACCTGTACATACCTATCATCCTCTAACCTGTCCTGACCCACTCTAACCTAACCTAACTAACCTAACCTAACCGAACCGAACAACCCAACCGAACCTAAAACCTATTCTGAAGTTGATTTTCACCTGGCACTACTTTCTGCGGAATTTTTAGACCTTCCGAAAAAAGACGTTTTATTCCGCGCACACGGATCCGCCATTTGGTTTGGTAAACTTGGTGCCGTTCCGCCCAAGACCTCAGTTATCTTCTGGACCACATGCGTACCTGGTTTTTTGAACTGTGAAAATGTGCTGCAAAAGAACTGAAAAAAAAACTGAAACAAATAACCCCGTTGCCCATCCGATGGGCGGAACTAAATGCTGACCATAATTTGGTCGCCAAACCTGCCACGGGGATACTGTGGCACACTTTTTTTCGCCTCAGTGTCCAAAACAGAAATATTCTAAATAAGCCTCCAAATACTCTTTGCGAAATCTTCAAATTTGCAGTGGCGCCGACAGCTCTCTGGGATTGGGGGGATGAGACTAAAAAGGGCATCAATTTTTCGGGACATGGGGGCAACACCAGGGCAATACGCAAGGAAAAGGGCAATGTCGTTCCCGAAGGAGCGTTGCGCGAAAAGCAACGACTGGGTTGGGGTTCCGAAGGGGAAAAATTTTGAAAAATGGAACATCGCAAGAGGTGCTCAGAATGGCAGCGTTTTTGTCGCAGACTGGCAGAGCAACAAAAAAACTGGCAGAGCTTCTTGTCGCAAGCACCATCTGTACGCCCCAATTGAATTGACCACCTGAATTGACTTTGGTACCAACTCATAGGACTGATATCCACGATTCAACAATCATATCAGCAATCATATTGCAGAAAATTCAATAGCGCGTTTCTTCATTGAAAAATTCCAACTTCCAACTGGTACGAACATAACACAATTGAGAGCATCGTGTAGACAATTCAGTAAAATTCAACAAAGGGTTTTTATAACGGGGGATGAGGCAAGAGCAACAATCCCCCCAGAAAATATCCCTTTCATTTGTTGGGGGATGCATCCCCCCAACCCCCCATGATCGGCGCCCCTGCTAATTTGATTCATTGCGACAGCAACACAGCGGTAAAGAAGTCGTGAGATGGCATCCTTTGAATCGTGGGTGGAGAACAACAGCATTGCTTGCACTCAAGTGTTGTTCCTGCGTGGGATTTTTCCCTTTTTGAGGGAATTTTTGGGTCCCTGTGCATGATGGGGAAAAAGGGAATCTTTATTTTGAGGGGGGAAAAGCGATAAATTATGAACATTTTTCAGTCGACAGTCGAGCTGAAGAAGGTGCGGAGTCGCATCAAAAGGTCTCCTCGAAGGAATTTTTATTTTTGTGTTTTTCACACGATATTTTGTGGTCGAACAGTTTTCTTCTCCTGCTGCACGAACATTTTTCTGCCTGTCAAATGTGACTGCAGACGATCATCATTTGTCATCTTTCTTTCCATTTGTGCCATTTTGGGGTCCTAATTGGGGTGCCATTTTGGGGTGCCATTTTGAAGTGCCATTTTGGGGTGCCAGGGGAGGGGGAGACCCGCCCTCCCCCCTCGGCTGCGAACTGCGCCTGCCTGCGGCACAGTTTTGTCCCCAAGTATTTCCCAGCCCGTGGGAATTTTAAGGATTTTTTGGGGAAACCAATGAGAATTTCCAACCTCAAGCCGGAACAACACACTGCTTGCATTGCAGATCGTCAACTTTCATTGGAAACTGAGGTAACTGGACTCCATAAAGCGTCACCGCACGAACTGCTTGAGTTCACGGAACCGCGAAATTCCCATTTGGTGGTTGTTCCTTCTCGTCAAAAAAATTTAATCCCCCTCGGTATTCCGTCTGCATTTTGTTTCAACGAAATTTTACAGAGAAAAACGGTGGCATTGGCGATTCACCATGACAAATGCGCAATTTTCGGTCGTATGGGCAGATATAGCAATTGGGATCCAATGATCGTCTTTTTTCTCTTGGCACACACAAAGATACAAACTCTCCAAAAACAGAGGAAAAAAGGCGAAACAGTAAAGCGAAGCAGAGAAAAAGTGAACAGAGAAAAAGCCAAAAACAGAGAAAAGTGAAAATCGATCCCAAAAAAGAAAGGAAATCATGATGACAAAGAAACAAAAGGGATATCTGCGCTTCCGAGCAAACTTTCGATCTACAAAATTCTGCCCCTGGGTGGGTTCGAACCCAGGACCCCTCGAATGACAGCCGAACGCGCTAACCGTTGCGCTACCGCGGATCTCCTTGCGATCGCACTTTTATTGCCGCTTTTGTGGAACCCAACAATGCAGTCTTCTCCTCTCTCTGTCTGTCTTGCATGCATCAAGCGGCGATTCAGCAATGGCGTCGCCCACACAGTTTACCATCTGAAACAGTGCTGTGTCGTAGCTTGCTTCCCTGACTTTAATGAAGTTGATGAAGTTGATAATGATAATTGTGATTTCTCTGTTCGCTTCTTTTGAGATTGCACCACGATCTCGCAACCTCTGAAATATTCTCCACATGTCATCCCATCACGTCGCAGGACATCTTGCCGCGGCAGCTGCGATACAGTCATGGGCGCAGATCCTGGGGGGACGGGGGACACGTCTCCCCAACATTTTAAAAGTCATGAATTGTCCCACCCAAAATTTAAGTTATGAATTTTCTCCACCAAAGATGGAAATTCGAATTGGCTGATATCCTGCCAGAAATGCTGCAAAAATCAGTTTCCTGGTTCACTGAAATTTTAGTAAAAAGGTCATAATGTTTATATTTCATGTGTGGTTCATTATTACAAGCTATCTGTGTCATGCTAATGCGCAATTGCCTCAACCACACTTCGATATGGAAAATCACACCCTCATAATTTTTTCCTAAGAGAATGTATCACAATTATTCGACCATTCCACAATTATATTATGCTTTTTGTGCTGGTCAAATTTCTCAAACTTTGGGCTCAAACTAAAAATAAGGCCTTTTATATTTTTATATCCTTCCTCTACCGTGCAAGTAATATGGCATGTGCGTCGTTGTGGGATATGAATCTTTTACAACCAACAGAATGTGCATTTATTTGTCTATTTTTATTCCATTCGGCTGGTTGCAGTTTCCGTGTTTTGAATTGCTCGTATTTTTACTTGTGGACTTGCTTTTTTGACAAGATTTTTGTGGAAATCCACAAATTTTTATCAAAAGTTGACCTTAAATTTCAAAATTTCTTCAACTTTGACCGCCCCAGACCCCGTACACTGCTGGGGGGCTTGGCCCCCAGACCCCCTTCCAAAGCTATTCCCACATCGTCCCCTACAATGTTCAACCCAGATCTGCGCCCTTGGATACAGTATACCTATATCTATACCGCGGGACGTTTTGCTGCAGGAGAATTTGCCAGTCCGCGGGAGCAGTTGCGGCGATTTCAACAAACAGCAGGTTATGCAGGGTGTAACATATAGTGATACTCACCAGACTTTAATCCTTTTTCACCAATCGCCCACTGGTTGTTCTCCTCTGGAACTAGTTTTCGCCCCTACGCCTATAGGGGCTGCTCAGCAGCACCACGATGTGACCTGGGGGCAAAAACTAGTTCCACATCAGGAGAACAACCAGTGGGCGATTGGTGAAAAAGGATTAAAGTCTGGTGAGTATCATATGTTAACCCTACCACGCCCAAAGTCCATCTATGGATATATAGGGTGTGTCTGAAAGGTGTGTCGAAAATTTGAGGAATTGTTCTTCATGCCAATGTTGACAAAAATAAAAGGTTGAATTTTTTTCGAAAAACCCTTCTTCGAAAAACGCTCCTTCAGGAGTTTTTGTCCATCCGTCCATGGCAACCCTACTTTTTTTGGGGAAAAAGCCAGAAACAACCGGAACTTTTTGGGGGCAAAAACCCCATATGAAGGAGGCGGTTTCGAAACAAGTCAGTCATTCCATTTTTGTTTGAATTGACATCGTGAACAATTCCCCAAATTTTTTACACACCTTTCGAATTCACCCTGTCGAATGACTTGAGTTTCCCTGGCGCCATTCATGGATTTGCGCAAAAAACGCAAGGTTTTCTGAATCCTAAGTGGTTGGTTAAATGTGCTACGGCGGTTTCTGAGCAAAAGTGTCGCTCCTTCTTCAGGCATGGATGCGTGCAGCGCAGATTCAAGGGAGTCCTGCAAGTCAATTGCCCTGTTTGCAGAGAGTGCTGCCTGTGCGAGAACGCTAACGAGTATTTGAGATTGCAAAACTCGAACAACCTTTTGAGTTCATTTTCGGTAAAAAAAAGGATGATGTATGTGGATCCTGCTGTTTTCTTGCCAAAGTCGCAAGAATATCGAGCTCCTAGAAATCGAGCTCCAGTAAAATCAAAAATCCACCGTTGAAGCGACAGATGGGCTTCGCACGAAGTCAATTTCACAGCCCGTTATCTAAATGTGTTTCTTAAATTTTGACTTTTGAGCGATTCGATAAGCGGTGTCCGGAGAGAATTTTTAGTCCGGAAAAGACTGGATTCTACTGTCTTAATTTTTGAAAAAATAAACGTAATTATTATCAAGAACAGACGCCCTCCATTGCAAGTTTTGCTTCTCGAAATGATGCACGGCGGTAATCTGTCCTACGGCAAGAGGTGGAGACCATGAAGTTGTGTCTTGTTGCCGTGAGTTATCCCAGCTCAGGCCACCTATAAGTGAAAATTAAGGCCTGTCTATACGTGCTGGTTTTTTCTACTGTGTGCAAGCGTTTATCCTTCCACGTTAGGCACGATGCCGTCGTCCCATTTCATGTTGAATTGGATGCAACACTTTAGTTCTGGTTGTAAGGACATTTGAACTTTTTTCTTTGTTTGAATGAAAACCTGCTCACTTATTTTGACGTGAAATGTTGAATCCACTCAAATATAACGTGCGATGATGAACTCCTCATTGCTTCACGCGTAACATCCTCAACCCGCTCTCCTGTTTCGTTTGGTATTAAATATTGAATCCCCGCCTCATTTCACGCGTAAAAGTCTAACCCACCCTCACTATGTATTTGTGTTTCACGTTAAAAATAGTAAACCCTCTCAATGTTTCGCGCGTTAAATCCTGACCCCACTTTATTCACTGATTCACGCGCGAAATTATGAGGGTGATGGGTTCAGGATGATGCTCGTTAACTCAATAATGCTCAGGGGGTTCATTTATTTTCCATGGGTTATTTTGAGGTAGGTCATGCAGGCTTTGAGGTGGGTTCGCCATTTCATTCGGTGACTCAATATCTAGCGTTAAATTCTCTGTGTGAAATACCGAGGTGATGGTTTCACATTTCCCTTGGAAGATCGGAGGGGGTTTCAATATCAATAAATCGATCAGTATTTCAAGCTACACCGGAAAAGAGGTTTTACATATACATGCTTTGGCGTGGGTTAAATTCTCATGCAAAAACCATCGTGGAAAAAAGAAAACCTTTCATAACAAAAAGTGATTGCGCGAGACAATTCGATCTCTCCGGTTATTGAAAACTCGTAGAGGCATTAAAATCACCCTGGCGAAACCTTATACGGTGGGATTAGCGCTCATCATATGGGGCTCATCAAAAAAGATAAATATGAATTACAATGACTTCGCGGACAAAGATGACTTTGAAAATGACTTTGACTTTGCAAAGTCGCATGTGTCAACTTAAGGAAAACCTACAAGTATAAACAGGCCTTCAGTTCTCAAAGAGCGAGGGTTTTTTGACTCCACTGCCAAAGGATCAAAGCGTAGACTTTCCTGAGACTTCACCTTTCTTATGCAACAACTTTCAGTATAAGAAGAGACAAATTATCAAGGTAACCCACTCAAGAGAACGGCTGAGGTACCTATACGGGCAAGGCAAGCAGTCTAGTTATAAGAGACCTACATATTTTGCTTTCCTGCCCTTCGAATGCAGCGATGTTGTCTCTAAGGCCGCACCATAGACCTTTTACCTCCGTGGAAGTTAAATTAAATTTTAATTGGATTAGGTTCGGGCCTGTAGGTGCTTCGGAGCGATATTATTATAAGGTCAAAAATAACAATAATGTTCCTGACAATCCATGAAGATTGTTTCTGGTTCGATTCCCTTGCAAACCTTTTAAGAAATATTGGCTCACATAAGCCTACAGGATGGTCAAAGACTTATTTCTGTACACTGGTTATGAAATTAATGTGAAATGAGTTATCTGCCTTTAGTTTCTTATGGAATAAAGGCAATTTTATCCCTAAACGCGCCTGGAAAACGTTGATTTGAGAGTGAGCAGAACAGCTGCGTAAAAAAGGTTTAAAATCGCATGCGTTATGTATTCAACACAAAACCGTCATAATAAAATTACACGCCATCGCACTTTTCTCATTACCTTGCTCCAACACCCCATCGCCAAAATTCTTCGATCAAGCATATTTATTCGTAAAATCAATGGCAACATATGCGTCGCAAGACATCATGACACTCGTGTGAGGCGTGAAGTTGCACCAAGCCCTTTTGAAATTATATGATTGCCCAAAATGCTGGAGCTGAACCTTTAAAATTTATCCAATGTTCGAAGGATTTTGCCGGTTCCGGTAGGCCTACAGCTGTGGAGTTTAATTAAAGCTATTTGGCAAATTGGTCGAATAGAAAAGGATAAGCTCTCAACAGTAAAAGTCCACCCTGAGTGCTAGTTTGCTCATTTCCCTCCAATTCAAAAGAAAGGTGCAAACCGAATTCGTCCTGCTGGCATCTACGTAGGTATGTTAGCGATTTGCATTCGTAATAAACTCTAACAGCGTAACGCATAACATTAAACGCATAACAAACGAACAATGCCTTTCTTCCTTTGTGTTCTGTGCCGCAACAATGCTTTTCTGATGGAAATTACCTGGAATGGAAATTATTTTCTAACATCCATTATTGAGACACACTTCCGGCCGCATCTCATTGCGACTCACATGACATGGTGGCCTGTTCACACTGAATTATTTTACTTTGCTTTACAAAGGAAATTCCTTTTGCCGAGTTGGCTAAAACCGTTGACATTTTATCTTCTGATGTGATAGACCCCGGTTCTGGCCCAGACCGTGGCATGATTTTGTCGAATTGCAAAACGAAATAATTTTCTTGCCATTCAAATCTTGAAACGTTCTTGTACAAGGTGTTATTTTTGGATTGCTTCACCCGGACCAGATCCCACCGCCGAACCAGATCAGAAGCTGCTCAAATTCATGTTTTTACTTCACTGATCGTATCAGGCATAATTGCACTGCAATGGACAATGAAAGGGAAAGTGCTTTCAGTTTTTGTATCCAGCAGCATAAAATAAAGGGGGAGTGAAAGACAAATCGCCGGAGAAATGACGTCCGGTTGTGTGGTCGCAATGAAGGTGACTGTGATCGAGTGGGAAGTGCAAACAGAGTTTTCCTCCGGAGTGTATTCGTACACCCCTGGATCTCAAAACTCTCCGCCTCAATCTTTCCGTAACTGTTCTCCGAGAGTTAAAAACATCATCGCATTTCTTGCCATGATCATGCACACTTGTGTGGACTTTACATACAAAATTATTTGATATTTGTGCTGAAAGTTTGCAGTTTTGTCTGATTTTTATTGGTGATTTATCGGTGCATGGTCCCTGAACAATCTGCTGATGTGTTGTGCATGCAACATAGATTTGGTGAAGAATTTTTGGCAACGGTTCTCTCGCTGTGTAAATTCTTGTTGAATATTGCTTTTCCCATTTTTCAAGTCAAGTTTTTTCTCCTGCGCCTATTGGAAAATAACGCGTGTTTTAGTTTGAAGATGTCCCTTGTCCTCATGCTGTGGTGCGAGTTTTGTGATTCACAACAATGCGACACCTTCTATAACCTATATTGGCACCTTCTATAACCTATATTCTATAACCTAATGTGGCACCTTCTATAACCAAATGTTAAATAACCCTTTGTGGCACAGAGAACGCCGTATTCCATTTCTGCAAAATGCCCCCTCGATCGAAGTGGTGCTTAGAACTTTTACACGATCCACCGATCGAAATCCAACTGTTATGGGCTTAATTTGAAGTCATGATTCCTCTCGGGATAAAAGCTTGTTTGTTTTTTCTTTCGGGTGAAACAAGCATGGCCTTTTTTTAATTTCCGGAACGATGTGTCATTTGAAAATTAAAAATGTTTTCATTTAACCCTTGAAAAAACATGCCAATTATGAATCATATGGCTCGCACACTGTTTGGTGGAGAAAAAAAATAAAAAATAAATAAATTGTGAAAAGAGACAACGAAAAATAGAGAATGAAAAGTGCACAAGGAAATCAAACATGAATGTAGCAATTCGTCCAATATTGAGCATTTCAAATTCTTGACAAAGGTGGTGTGGGAGGGCGACTGGACCACATTCTCCGGAAGAGATTCCCAGTTTGCAATAGTTTTTGGGAAGAAAGAACTGAAGTAAGGGTTTGTGTGACAGAAGGGCCTGGACAAGTGCTTACTGTTGCTGTTACTAAATCTGAAAAGTTCAAACAAAGGTTTACGCAGTGAAACAATTACCGGGAATTTCCCACAATGCATCTCGGGTGCGTCATTTTCTTTGTTCTCCGCTATTATTTTTTTCGTGCCCTAATGATCTTGCAAAGATGCAGCGGCTCTTTTCATGCTGCTTAACGACAAACCAGACGGTTTAATATGAAATTAAAGCTCTTACCGTGGGGAGTTCAAGTCTGGATTAAAATTTGCTTCGGTAGCAAATGTTTGACCCTGCCTGGCCGCTTTTGAAAATGGTGAGGAAGAGGCAAACATTTGCTGCCGGAGCAAATTTTAATCCTGACTTGAACTCAACTCCCCACGGTTAATAATTTAAGTTTTACCGTTTTTTTGTTTTATGTTTTTACAAAACATTTTGATTCATCCTTGCTCATGCTGACTATACAGCCCCATTTATCGCACTTCAAAGAGAGAGGCACACTCTAAGTCAGGAGTTTCCATATGGAGCACCTTTGAAACAACTTTTTTAACATAGCCTTATATGGTAGTGTTCGTTTCGAAGCATTTTTGGAATATGCAGTATGTTTTAAGAGCACCACTTTCTGTCAGATATTTGGAACACGCACACGCCATTTGGAACACTCGATGTGCTCCAAATCGCGCTCGTCCATTCCAAATCTGTGACAGAAAAACAGCATTCCAAAACAAATCACGTGTTCCAGAAATGTTTCGAAGATGTTCCGAAAGGAATACCCTGTCTAAGCCCGTGCTAAAAAGACGTTCCAAAGGTGTTCTAGACGGAAACATATGATTTGGAGTGTACACGTTTCTCCAAACTGCGCTTTTCAAAGTTTCATACTTCTAATTTTCATTGGGAATATAAAAAATTAGCGGTCCTGCATGCAGGCTTTGCCTCTTCAGCCACTTTGATTGCCACACTGTGAACCCACTTCAGTTCTCACATCCATCAGTGTGACATCATGATTGAACCCACCAGAACCCACCGCATCCACACTCATCTCGGCAAATAAACCCACAACTATCACCCTTAAGTTGGGCGAACATTCAACGAACAACCACCTAGCAAAAATTGCACTATAGCAGTTTGCTCGAAACTTATGAGTGAAACAATGCCTTCGACACCATTAGCATCGAAGTAGCATGAAAAATTTCCATCGTCCAAAGGGTCCACCAACGTTCGACATTGCCATGTCAAATGAATGAATCCGTCGAGAGACTTGATTTTCCGAGACAACTTGAAAATGCCAGCAGATAGCTTGCGATGGTCTTCCAATATCAATCAATGAAACCTTAAGTAACTGGTGCCATCCTCATGTTCTCGTGCCCTAAATATGATTGCAGCTCTTAATCGGTGGCTATTTACATATGAATAAGCTGGTGATCTAACGAGTGATGAACCATGCTCGCACAAGTGCAAGTTGGGAGGATATAGGTCATAGGTCCGGTAACTAACATTTGAGATAACTTGCATTTGATATAACTTGCATTTGAGATAACTTGCAATCGAGATAACTTGCATTTGAGGTAACTTGCATTTCAGATAACTTGCAATTGGAATAACTTGCATTTGAGATAACTATGTCATTTGAGATAACTGGCATTTGAGATAACTGGCATTTGAGATAACTCGCATCTGAGATAACTTGCAGTTGAGGCCGCATGCTGGTCCATTTCATAAGATCGCTAATTTATGGAATCACAAATCGAGTAGGCTTCGCAGCCTACGTGGTCCGCTCTCACCATCCACGAGCCAAAGAAGACCGTAGCTAGGTTAAGATACCCTGTACTGAAAGGTGAAACACCCTGTCACTCTACGCCTTTCGGTAACCAACTCTGGACGCCCTGGACACACAAAAGCTTTCAAATTCAAATGATATATGATACGTGGTTATTCCTACCTGGGCCTATTTTAAGGACAATTCTTGGTTTTCAAGGTGAGACCAAAACTCCAATAAGTTGGCCACCTCAAGTGTGAGAAGATGATTAATGTGAGACGAGACAGCTTCGCGTGCTGAATGTGTGCTGGAATGAGCAAGCTATTTGTGGAAGCACAGGGTCTTGAAAAATATATGTTCACGTCATCCGGAAACTATGTGCCTGTGTGAACTAAAGAGGTAGAGGTACCGAAATGACGGACTTTTTGCGGTACATGACACGGGTATTGGCGTGATCAGCAGAGGGTCAATTTGACATTGAAAGCAAAACAGTAACCCCTCTTGAAAACTCCCAGTGACACAGAAATGGTCAGTGGGTTTGAAGGAACAACGAATTTGAAAGCGGATATAAGGCAAACCGATCGTTATTTTTACCGCGGAAATGAAAACTTGGTATAATTACGCCGTGGCATGTGTGATAGCTGGGAGAAAATATTGCAGTCGTCAATTAATTATATTTTTTTCTAAATAATGGAATCCGCAGACAGAAAATCGTTATGTATTGCGAGGGCCGCACAAGCACAGGTGAGAGACTACAGAATATTGGACAGCACAAAAAAAGGCGCATAACAGCAATACTAAATGACTTGGATCTGTTCACCCTGTTGAGCCACCGACGAATGCACACCGCCCAAATCTCCTCAGTGATATATTCACGCAGGTGTTGTGGATTTTTCTATCCCTCACACGAACCGACCAAAACCGACAAGGCGCACAATGTCCTGAGCTTCGAATATGTCCTATTCCATTTTGAAAAAAAAAATGTTTTTTCAGCCTTTTCTTTCCCCGAACAGTAACGGAAGAATAGCCAAATTAATTTGGAATCGAAATTTTCGAAATTTTTGATTCGAAAAAAAGCGAATTTTAATATCGAAATCAATAACTCACATGACCCACACAACGATAAGATGCACAACCCACAGGTCACCACCAATTTTATTTCGCATGACTCAATCTATTACTTTTAATTGTTCGTTTTATGCTATTTTGGCTGTTTGCGTGATGTAGGTACACCTTATCAAAAATCTTCGAACATAGGAGTCTTAACTAAGGCGCCTATCAAAAGTCTTAACTAAGGCGCCATTTAGAATGATGTTTTGCGGCAGCATGCGCCGCAAAACATCATGACACTCGTGTGAGTCGTGAAGTTGCACTAAGCCCTGTTGAAATTAAATGGTCCCTGTGCTAACCGGTACAATCGCCTATATGTTCGAGGACTTTTGATAAGCTCCGTACTGTGTCTGTAACACTGCCTCTAAATTTTGGCACTCTCGTCGTTCGTTGACGACCTTTTATAAGTTATCACGACCTTTTACCTCACCCCTGGTAGGTATCTGCTTGTCACTTGTTGTCAACTCCCACTTCCCAGCATAGGTGTATATAGGTACACCCACCAGTGGAGGTAGGGTTGTGACAGCTAAGAAAAGATCGCCCACAAATGACAAAAATGTCTTGATTTGTTCACTCTTTTTCGATGAGAAAAATGTGTCACATTCGCAAAGCAACGAAGTCCAAATCAAGGGAAATCAAATACAGCGTCCATGTATTCTGGACTAAGTCTATGTCTAAGTCTATGTCTAAGTCTGGACATGCTGCTGTGTTTTCTGCCCGCAATTATGGAGCTTATCAAAAATAAATTTTTATTCAATGGGAACAATGATTGCGTCGGCCAAGCAAAGGCGGCTGCACACGCGGGTCAACGCTGACATTCGTCGCAATGTTATGTTCAATGGGTGACTGGACGGAAATCGCATGACAAATTAGCATGACACACTAATTTGGTCGTTAATGTGCAGTTTATACCGTCAAATTAGCATGATCAAATTTGCAGGATAGTTTTCTGCCGCAGTGTCTGAAAACGGAGCTGTAAAATCATGGCTTGTGATAAATTCGTCAGCGGCCACTGCACAATAATTTGATCGTTTGACGGGGCCGGTCTTACGACTGGAGGAATCCAAATCGGACCACGTCAATCTCAAACGTGCAACTGAAATTTGTCAAATTAAATTGCACGTTAAATGCCCATCCGCTTGCTGACAAATTAATGTGAAAAATTAGCATGACAAATTAGCATGACACACTAATTTTATCGAGGGCGGGCCTTTAGAGCTGACCTCCAGACAGTGCTTTACTGACGTCATCTTCGGACATTCGAACCAGACCGGCCACTCCTAGGAAATCCTGAACGCCAACTTTTATTTAATTTGCGCTGCGTTCTAAAGGTTGGCAGTTTCCTGCGGCGATAAGTGGAGTCAGCATGTAAAGCTCATGAAAAAAATTCAAAACAATAAAAGGACTGCAGATTACCCGCCGTTATGCTATTGCGAGGAATGCGATTTGGGCCAAAGCTATAAATTTGGCCAAGCCCGACTGATATAATGAGCAGAAATGAAATCAGTGTACAGCAGCCTTTGCTGATCCGTTTGGCAGACGGCAGCATTTCGTTATCAGCAGCATGTGGAATATCGTGCAAAAATGACGCAAAAATAAACACATTTTTGTGTTATCCAGTGAGGGCTATGTCCAGACTTAGGTGCCGGACGCGGTATAAGGTTATTGCGTTCGCTGGAAGTACGGCAAAAATCCGAGAGATGGCAGGCAACGTGACGTCACCGGGAGCTAAAATAAAAGTGATTTATCAAACATGAATTGGTGTTGCAGCATTTTTCGCTGCATTGATTTCCCGAATTCGGATCAGTGTTCGTGCACGCACAATTTTTCAATGGCTTTTGGAAGAATGTTGGGTGTGTTTACACTGCAGTGCTTGGACCAGGAAATGAGTTACACTTGGTTTTTTGCCATCGTCGGCGTGGTTCGAAAACGACTGAAAGCACTGCTCAAAATCAGTCACAGCTGCAAGCCACTCTGGAGTTGGGTCTAAAAGTCCACCTTTAGTTAGCCTTTGGTCATGGACTCGATTCAGCCGGATGAAATCGGGTCATGATGCGACTTTTTCGCTGCAACTACCGCCAGTGAACTGTCAATTTCTCTCACAAAAAAGGTCGATAGGTATATCCTGCCAAGTAGTTTTCCTGTGCCCTTCACATTTCGAATATGAGGCTTCGAATGCTTCCTCAGCATCCTCGGCTTCGAACTCGCAGCTCACTTTCCTGTCGAATTCCATCTCTTCTCCCATCTGCTGCATGTGCGCGACACCTCAATAATTCTTCTTCAAAATTTTCTGGGCAATGCCTAAACGGCGGCGCTCTATGGGAACTTTTCTGAATTATGTAATGGCACCCCCCTGGTCCAAATATATTCGTGACATGGAAAACTTAAACTCCCGCGGAGTCGATGTGGAATTTCATTGTTGCCGGTTAATTTGGATGTTCTTTGCAAACTTTTAATTTATCTTGCGGAAAATGTTTCTGGATTTCAACCGAAAAGTGCTTGTCCAGATAGTTGTTAGTCGCATTTGGCAAGCCTCTTGAGTTCAAATCGCCAATCGCCTTTGCGCATATCGATGCCACAGGGATGAAATAGCTGTGTGAAAACGAAATGAAATTTTTTCATTGTTGAGCAACAATGCTTTTTGAATGGGAAATCACAGGAATAGAAATTAAAGTGTAGAAGACTTAGCTCGTTTTAATTTGTGCACGTCGGATCACTTAGGCTATTTCATCCCTGTGGCATCGACATGTCATGCTTGGCAAACAAATTGTTTCCGATTGTCGCGATTATGCTCTGCAGCATACCATGCCCGAAGGTGATGAGCACCTCGATGACAGTTTGAAAAATGGTGCTACGTAGGACTATGTCGTTCGTCTGACATCAAAAGAAACTTATATACCTGCGAATAATTTGCTGATGACTTCCAGAGGTTCTTGAGAATTCAAAAATTCGATTTACTTGCGCGGAGAGAACTTTCAAATTCCAGCCTGACTCGTCTGATGCCGTGCCAATATTATGCACAGGCGACAGTTTCATGTCTTCTTGGAGTGCTATTCGCATTTTTCTGCTGCCTCCGAAACTTTTTTTCTTTCTTTTTATTTTTGACAGATTTGACCTCGGTTGCAAAAGAGGATCTCTTCTGCAGCATGGAGTTTCTGCTGAAAGCAGAACTGTCGCAATTTTTCACATCATGTTTTTGTCACGGCGGAATTAATGTAGCTACTCATACATGTGTTTTCCCCTTTAAACGTTTCCTCCAAAAGTTTTTCTATTACTTTTATGCAGGTGTAGAAATTAAAGCGCCAGATTTCAACAGAGCTTTTGGAGATGTAAGATTTTGACCTCGGTTATAATTTAGGATCTTCAATTTCTGCAGCGTGGAGTTTTTGCTAAAATCTGATCCGTCGCAAATTTTTACATGCATGAGTACATTAATTCCGCCGCCGCTAAACCTATATATTATTCATAATTATTATCACAATACTGCTACGAACTTAAGTGGTAGCAGGCGAGGAACAAAGTTCTGAGTAAAAACAGTTTAAAAACATGTTGTGTCAATTAAAAGTTAAAATCGAAAGGACAAAAAACGATCAAGTGAAAACGATTGAAAATTGCAAGGTGGAATGAAAGATGCATTACGCAGGTGTGACGTGTAGGGATGCAGACGTTCTCTGTATGATGGGCGAGGAGGCAGGCAGTGCATTCCAATCACGTATAGTGCGATGGAAAAAGGAATTGAAGAATTGATTCGAGGTACAAAAAGAAGCTGAAAAGGAAAGCATTATTTGTCCTGCGCTGCTTGGGTTTAACTGCATAGCACGATGGCATGGAGAAGTTGTAAGCATGGGTAACGGTGTCGCTGAAACGTTTTATCCTGCGGTCTCTCCTGCGCGACTCCAGTGACACCAAGCCGAGTTCCTTCAACAGGGCGGAGTCGCTGATATCGCGTGAAAAAGATCCAGTTATTATTCGGGCAGCCCTTCGCTGGATCATCTCGAAGGGCTGCGCCTGGATCTACAAACATGAAACTGGATCTACGAATATATACATTGGATCTAACTGGATCAAACTGGATCGATATACATTTTCATATACATATACATGTATATGAAAAATATAGTTATAGTTAGCTTTTCAAAATATATGAACTGTAATTCTGTCACCACTTTATACACATCACTCATTCTCTGGATATTTTCAAGCCTTCCGAACGACTTGCCGACGGCATAAATTCTGACAGTAATTATTTGCAGATGTGTCGCGTCACCCGAATTATGTTTTGCGTCATTTTTAAATGGATATACACCATTTCCAAACTCAAAATGAGATGAGTCACGCATCATCATTTCGTATTTTGTCGTGTAGTCTTGAAATGCGCTCCGCCAGAAAGCTGCTTCAAACGGATCGGGGGACTGGGATAGAACGGACAGAGGCAGAAGTGGACTGAGGCAGAAGTGGACTGAGGTTGAATTGGTCAAAGGAGGGGGTTTTGGAGGGAGGTTTTGCATGTAGCTGGTAAAGCTTACACCTGTCCTAACTTAACAATACCTAACCTGACCTAACCTAACCCGAAGAAATTAAAAAAATAAGCCTCCAAAAATGCAAAAATTCGGCCTCAGTCCACTTCTGCGTCAGCTCGTTCTGCCCCAGTCATCGGTCCCCTTCAAACGTTCACAAGTGTAAATATAATTTCTTTTAAGATATGCACATGTCGTTATTTAATCACTTATTTCGGTTATTTGCTGCCACTTTATGCAAGCATGTAACATCTAAAAATTATAATGACATCAATAAAACAATAAATATAGGGATGTAATTTTGCAGGCCCAATAAAAATTGGTCAAAAAGAAAAACAATGATCTGAAGATTACGAGTACAAGGACGTCCAGCGCGTTGGCAGGGCGAATCAGAATTCAAAAAAAAAATTCAAAATGTTATTTTGAATTAGACTGCACGAGTATCCAGAACGCGCTGGCGATCATGCATTTTTTTACTTTGTGAAGGTGGGCCGAATCCTCAGGCAGCGCATTCCAATCTTTGAGTGCTCTGGGAAAATCGATAAAGGTATGGGGAAACCCTTGATTTAATCGATGGGATTCAGTGTTGAAAATCTTGAGATTTGAAATATTTAAAAGTTTTGAGTAAAAAAGAGGAGGGGTCACAAGAAAACTGCAAACAATGAAAGTGCAAAAAAGTTTTCAAGAAAAGAGTCTTTTTTCCTTCCTTCGAGAGCGAGGACATAAAATTTCAACAGAATTGAAAATGGTCCCGTAAAAGTTTGGGTATTCTGGTAAGTGTTGTTTGTGAATCTTGCGGTAGAACGTTGAACTTTATCTGGCGCATCGGCTGGACAAATTGGAAAAGGATCCCTGATGGTCGATGCAGACTCCAAATGCATGCGAACCGTTTCCTTTTAGACAAAAGTTCACTTTATGCGCATAATGCATGGAGAAGCGTATCCAGATGTTATTGCACGGCATGAGAATCATCAGTTTGCGAGATTTTTTTACATCGCAATATCATCGGCATAAAGACATATTCTACAATAATTGCTTCAAGCCCTCTGTTGTTACTTTTAATAAAATAAAACGATAAATTTCATATTTTTCAATTTCAATTTCAGTAATTGAAATTGAAAAATATGAAATTTATCGTTTTATTTTCTTAAAAGTAACAACAGAGGGCTTGAAGCAATTCCTTGCTGCTGATGATCTTCCTCGAGAAAAAGTGCCCTTGTGAAAAAGAAGGAGCGGAGTTAGCAACAATGTTTCGTCGAGATTTGTTGACCCGTTATGACTCCGTTGTGACTCAAGGAAACTCTGATAAATGACGTTCCAGCTGCAGCATGCATAGGAACGTGTCATGATCGTGTTTCCCAAAAAGTCGCATTTTATCTGTAGGTACCTCCGAGATTGGAGCGGAAATAAAAATTGTTACAAAAAGCGGGGAATTTAAATTACTTGGGAGTGGAATTTTTCAAATATCAAAGCTTTTCCCAACCATTTTTGGTCACGCAAAAGGCATTTATTTTGATGCTTACCGCATGACAAGCAAATGCACTCCTTCATTGGGATTCGAGAGCATTTTTGTTGAAGAAAAAATTTGAGCTGCAGAATTTCATCGTGTGCGATGTTTAAACTCCAATTTGTGTATAAGTCAGTCGTGCCTAACTTGGTCTCTTCCCATTTCATCCTCAACAGATTCGAAGTTTTTCGCTGCAGGCATTGACTTTGTCAGGGTACCTTTGTCCGGGTACCGGGCTGGGCTGACAGGCAAATCTGCTTTCCGATTTGTTCGCCAAATAAAATCTGACAATTTAAACTGGGCTGAAATGCAGTGACAAACGCAAATGTTCTGGCGAGATACTGCGACACTGTCATTTAGTGCCGCTCTTTTGTTGAAGTGCTTTAGTTTCTTCGGCCACTGAAGTACTTCCTGGCCTAATACGTCCTTTTCTGCGTCACGTTTCTTAACGCTCTTTTCGTGTGCTTTCCCAGAACCAAGTCGTTGCTTTCATTGTGCGCAGCTAATTGTACGACCTTGGCCTATCTTCAAAGGACTTCGCGAGTTAGTAGGTATTTTTTATCTCAGCTAATTAAGTAACCTTATAACAGCACTTCGTTTAACGCAAATAAGTATTCTCCTTTAATTGCTTCGTGACTGATCAGTTTTCGGCCAAGAATGAATCCTTCTTTCTGTCACTGCAAAAGTAAGCTTTCCAAAACATTCGTGAACATTGGCAGGATTGCCGAACAAAGCCGGATTTTGCCCAAATGGGTATTGGTAGATACGTGAAGGCCTATTTTAGGCCGTTTTTTTAATCGAAGTTCTTCGGTAATAAAAGGTGGACTATCAACTAGAGGAAGCATCTCGCTCTACCCTCCTTTTCCTTGATAGGTCATGAAAAGGGTAAGCTGTCTCGAAATAATTCTTCTTTCGGACAGGCTTGTCCATCCGAGATTTTTAATCGTTTGTGTTACACTGCTTCGAGTTCGGTCTTCGCCTAAAACAAACCGATGATCTGTTCGCTAAACCCGCTGAATTGTATGATGTGACAGAAATACGAAGTGGTGGGGATCCCAAGCCAATAAAGCACACTCGAAAATTGGGTCAGCCCAGCTCTCTGATTTAATGCGGCCATGTTTTAAATTTCTTTTGATAAATTATTGAATTGAATTGAAATTCTGTATTTTTGGAGTTTCCTCCTCTCAATATTATACATTAAGTGCTGACAGTCACAGTAAAATGCAACAAAAAAAAAACACACACACATTGGAAAAAAGCAAGTTGACAGAATAAAACAGCGTTTTTGCAAGGATGTCGGGCAAAGAACACATACACGCAGTGTTTCTTGAGCCAATCCTCAAGAAGGCAATAAACTGAAGCTGTGCACACCACCTCTCCGATAACAATATCGCTCAGATATGATACCCGGTGGAATGAGCAGGTCCAAAGAAGGATGAAATTTCTGGCATTGCCATTCATTAAAAGAAATCACGAAGCCTGCCCTGCAAGAGAGGTATGCTCAAAGGCTGTTCAAAAACCCTGCTTGGAAGGGAGTTCCACTCCGGGATAGTTCTACCTAAGAACGAGAACTTGCCAATGTCTTTCTTGAAAGTTTCAGATCGGAGTTTGTAAACGTGATCTCGATACGAGTAGAATGTTGGCATCCTTAGGAATTCTAGAAATTTTCCCCAGCCACCAATATTCGCCAGGATCAGAAACAGGCAGGTAAGGCGAGTCATTTTAAGTCAGTCAATTATAGGGCTGAATTTTTCTTGGCTACAATCCTTTTATGTTAGGCGTCCGGTCTAACGTGCGCTGTTTGTGATGAGATCTTTGTATGAGATTTGCGGCTGATCATGCTGCACTTTTCGAAATTTATCCTCATTGAAAACTCTGAGCACCATTTGCCGACTTCAACCAAGTCCTGTTGAAGGGAGATCAATCCTCACTTACCACGCTTCTACGATGAGGCACGCTTCTTCTTGTATATGCCTATGAGAAAACCGTCCGCAAACAGCTTGACTGTAGACTTGACTTTTTCTCACCGTCTGATTAATGTACGTAAACAGGGAGTAGAGGACCTAAATTACTTCCCTGTGGAACCCCAGAAGTAATGGCTCGGAAAAACAACAATTTGTTTCTGACAACTTCTAACCTCTCTCTTAAGATATGGTCCTTGATCCAATCTACAGTCACCCGATCAATACCCAATCCCTGTGGAACCCCAGAAGTAACTAACAGGCACTGGCTTAGAAAAACAACAATTTGTTTCTGTGAGAACTTGTAACCTCTCCCTTAAGTATAGTCCCTGATTCAGTCAACAGTTGCCCGATCAATGCCCAAAAGCGAGATTTAGAACTGCACTATCATGATCCACAATGTCAAAAGCTTTGGCAAGGTCAATTGGATTACGGCATAGGCGATTTTCGTCCAGTGACCCATAGAAAAATCCCGAATAAAGCCCGTAAATTGGGTTGATCAGGAATATTTTGAACGAAACTCATGCTGAACACTTGAATTATATTGCTCTCCATAAGAAGTTCCGGATGTGCTAGCGACTATGAATTCATAGAATTTTCAGAGCGCGTGCCAAGCATGCTTTTTGGACGATGCAGCAAGACGATTCAGATTTCAGATGTAGCCTTTTCCAGAATCTTCATGTCTGTCACACTTGGGTGTTTCCTCACACAGATATTTGGACTGAGCCCTGTGCGTGCTGCTGGAGAGACTTTTCGGCGAAGATGATGGCACTTCATATATGTGTCGAGAGCATTTTCGTTTGAAGCAAATGTCATTTTGTTGCGTGAATTTATTATTGTCGTGTCGTGATCAAACCGAGAGAGCGATCAAAATATATTCCTCGAAGTTTACTCTAAGCAGAAAAATTACAATCGGTCATTCTTCTCTGTTGAACATTGCTGACAGATCTCCAACGGCAATTGTTCTCCAGAATTTATTATGGTTTTTCTTGTTCTTGCCTGTTTTCCTGTCTTTGTTTGCCGCGTCTGAGTCCAAAAACAGAATATCGGACTTGACTTCACCTTCGCAAATTTAAAGCTCAAAGCCGTGTGCACCATTATTATCAAGACCCACATGGCACATAAGCTACGGATAAAATATCGCCAATTCATTAGAGAGATTTGAGTAGCGAGAATTTTATTTCAAAACACAATCACTCATTCAGCGCGCTTTCCCATTATTGCGGAGGACACACCTCTCTCTTAAGATATGGTCCTTGATCCAATCAACAGTCACCCGATTTATACCCAATCCCTGTGGAACCCCAGAAGTATAACTAACAGGCACTGGCATAGAAAAACAACAATTTATCTGCGAGAACTTGTAACCTTTCCCTTAAGTATAGTCCTTGATCCAGTCAACAGTTACCCGATCAATACCCAAAAAGCGAGTTTTAGAACTGCACTATCATGATCAACAATGTCAAAAGCTTTGGCAAGGTCAATTGTTTTTCGGCATCCAGGCGATTTTCGTTGGACACACCGAAATAATGCATTCGGCCGATATGCCTGATAAAGTGGTGGAATTTGGACTTCATCAGAACTGAAGATGTAAATCAGAGTCGCTCTACAATAATTAAAGCAGGGCTTACTTTTCGATCAAGGTCCAACGCCGCTTCCTTTAATTGGTTAAGGACCAGTCTGGCAATTATCTCACCCCAAATTTTGTGGCCCTGGAATAACTTTTATAGAAGTGTGCATTTGCCTTACATAATCCCTTCTCCTTGGCCTTTCACATGAGCTAAATATTCTCTGTTATTCCAAATTGTCTAACCTCTTTTAAGTACAACGCCCTACCATGATTGGATTTAGAGGTATATAACATGCCAGCATTATGAATATTAGATTTGAGGACAGGGTGTGCGGTAAAGATGGGTATGGTGATGGAAAAAACTAATTCTCCAACAAGTGCTTTTGGACCAACTAAACCAAAATTGCTGGGTAGAGTAAAATTGGTGACGCCGAACTCTGATGATATAGGGTTCCTGCAGATTTTGTCTTTCATTTGATTAACGAGTTTAGGAAGAAATTTTACTGACAGCCTGTGCACCTATTTTCTCCGCTTCCGGTGTTACACAGCACAGAACAACTGAAGCGGAAGTTTAATATAAGAGAAGCAAAGGGCTACTAAAACAAGTTTTAAACGGTGCTTCTCTCGGGATTTGTGCGGAAGCCTCGCACATGCATAATACCGGATAATTTCCTCTGAAGTTTACTGCGCTTAAATTCCCATTCCGACGCTCGGTGTGCAAGTTGCACCCCTTCGCAAATGGAACCTTGCATTTCACAGCGGAGGTGCAATAAAGGCCGTAAATAATCACGATTGTGGCCCTAGTGCGCTTACATTAGAATCGAGTGTTTCACTGATCTGGATTGGTACATCGACGGTACGTTCAATTTCAAGAAACGCACCACGCGGATGCTTCTTTACGTAAGCATGCTTAAGACGAAAACAGGATTTCACAAGTTCCTCAAGGAAGTTCACTTGCGCTGGGCCACTGCTTCTTATTTTATATCAATGATATTTTGAGAAACCTGTGCTGTACTGCTCGGATTTTCGCTGACGATTCAGTTATTTACTTTCCTTATAAGTCGAATCCCAAGAAGTTTTACAGTCTGACCTAACTAAGATTCAAAGTTGGTGCCAAGAGTGGAAAATGAAAATAAATGTCGGGAAGTGTGCTTCAATGACATTCCTCAGGTCAGTCAGGCCTGGCATCCAAATACGTGAACGGACTTATTCGCTAGATGGGACACCTATCTCTGTGCACACTTTCAAATACGTATATATCTGGGGGTAACATTGTCTAGGACCTTGAACTGGAGTGAGCATATCAGCACTGTTGTCGACAAGGCCAAGGCTGCCTCAGGAGCTGTGCGGCGCAATCTGTATCACACAGAAAAAGGTATCAAGTTATCGTACAAAACCACAGTCCTGCCTATTCTCGAATATGGGTGCTGTGCTTGGGATCCCTTCCTTGTGAGTCACATTGACGCTCTTAAAAGGTGCAGAGAAGTGCTGCCCATTTCATCATGAATGACTACAGCTACACATTCAGTGTAACGGCTATTCTTGGTGACCTCGGGTTTTCATCCCCATTTCAAAGAAGGTCCGAAAACCCTTCGGGAGTGGAATACCCTCCTCAAGGACTCTAATTTTATTAGAAATCCTTTAGAGTTCAACATCACTTCTCAATCTCCTGGCATTCCGCATTCCGATTTTTTATTTTTGCCATAATTTTTTTTCACTCTCTTGTTATGTTTTTGACAGTCGTTTAATATCCTTGTTTTTTTTCTCCTTGTGTGTAATTTAGTGTGATTTTATATTTTTACATTTACGTGGCAAAAATTACAGATACAAATATAATATACCGTCGTCAGATTAGAACAAATACAAGACGAAATTCAGAATAAAACAAGATTAAAAAGTTCGCTTCCAGGGAAGCCATGGTTTTGTCTTTTGCTTTCTAGCTTGGCAACCTGATCAAATTTAAAAGTGCCATGTGTGGAAGACATGAGATAAGTGATGAGGAGAGTGATTCATGTCAAATTTGGTGCAATGAAAACGGTTAGCAATTTCCGATGATGACAGGGTTTCTATAAATATCTGCTGGGATTTTTCAACCAAAAAGCATGTCATCCGAACTGCAGTTTCTGTTCCGTCTGCTCTTTGCACCCAATGTGACAGGGTTCTGAGAGAGAAGCAGTGCATGGAAATCCAAAATTCCTGGGTGATTGCTGATGCCATTGCCACAATTGGCTGCTCTTTTGCCACACTTTGAAGAATAACGTGATTATGAAAAGGATTTTATGATGCATGATAGGTGGCCAGGATTTAACGTGACACATGACAGGGGTGGCATTGAACAAGGAATTCAATTCTCATGGCATTTCACAACTCAGTGAAATGCACTGGCATTTGAATCTGAATAAGTTGTGCGAAATGATGATCACAGGAAGTGATAAGAACAGCGCAAGTTGCATTTTTTGTCGCAAATGGCTTTCTTCCTTCAAATTAGGCAACGGGTACCTATTTGTTCATTAAAGCCAAGTGTGGCTTCGCAAACAGGGTTTGCTTTGTTGTTATTCTGTTTGCTTTTTCTTTATGTTATTGGATCGCAGTTTGTTAGGTTAGGTAGGCAAGGTTAGATTTGGATTCGTTAGGTTTCTTTTTTTTACCCAAATCATGTTTGGTTAGGTTTGGCTGTAAGCTTTCCAATGCGAAACCTTAGCAATCTAAACTGCTATACCCGAACCTATAACAAAATAAATAACAGCAACACAAATCCTCTTTTACGCCTTGTAGATCCTTTGGAGATAAGGCTGACGTCAAAGGGGGACACAATGGCACGGCTACCAATTGAGTTATTTTCTGAAATTGTTTTCGTGCAATTGTGCAATTTTGTCCCCCGTATAAAAGAATTAGGCTAGAATGTTTACACCCTTCCATGATTGCTTCATCAGCATTGTTAGCAGCACTGACAGTTTCGGATTAGATAGTTTTCAGTGTTTGGATAGGGGTACCCTTGGGAAAAGAACAGGGTGCCCTCTTGAGCATCTCTGGTTGCAGTGATAAGTGACATACGTGAACGGCCGTTTACCTCATTTCCACTCACACCCTTTAGCGCTTTAGCACAGCTGTCCATTTAGCAGATGGGTGAACGCTTCCCAGAAATGGAAAAGGAATAGTGTCGTAATTAGAAATTAAAGTTTCACAACACCAATCAGCCATCGAATTGGCTGCTGATTTTTAAGCTGAGTGTGATTGCAAATGAAGGATCTGGCCAACGGTGAAGGTATACATTCAGCGGAAGAATTTCGGAAGCTTTGATTCCAGTCGAAACCCAGTTGACGTTGCCATGGAAACCGTTTTATTTGTTTTGCGACTGAAGGATGATGTGAAAAGATGCCAGAGTCAGTTCTCCAAATTGTGACCTTTCACTCCATAACTCAGAAACAACTTGTCCTAATGAGTTGAAATTTTGTGTGAGAGACCTTCCATATAAGCCCTAATAGACAGCTAAATTTGAGCAAAAACAGACCATAAATACGGAACTTGAAATTTTGACCCTTCAGGTTTCGTAGTAGCATCAGAATGCCGGTTTCAGTCAAAAAATTGAAAAAAGCAATCGTATAGAATAAAATTTCCACATTTTTTCAACGATCGCAGAGAAAAATTAATCAGCCCTTCGTTTCCGTATACGATAGAAAAATTCCAAATTTGGGCTAAATCCGTTGAAAACTTTTTAAGTTGTCGATTTGCAACGAAAATCGACGATTTAAAACAGGGCTTGTGTTTTCAGTTTCCGGGAAAAATAACATTTTGTCTTAGCAGACGACGCATTCGCGTCTGCAAAAGACAAAACAAAAACCGACAAGACAATACAAATCTAATTCAGCTGTGGTGTGGTGCCGCGGGAGGAATCGCGATCGGGTAATATGTGGTGAGATTGCGGGGAGACTATTTCAGTCCCGTATAGTTTTGGGGAAAATGAATTAAATATGACATTTGTTTTCAATATTGGGGTGGACACGGCAAGTCCGTTATCTGTCCTGCGTTGTGTGGGTTTTATAAAATAACAATTTGGCAAGTCAAAATTTAGGTTGTGCGTGATAGTAATGTCTTTGAATAAACTCAATCTGTGTGCTCTCCTTCTGGCTGCCAATGGTTCGAGATTCAGATCTCTCAAAAGTGCACCAACATGACATCATGGGAAAACGGCCTGTTATCATTCGAGCAGCTCTTCTTTGAACCATTTGAATTTTAGAGATAAGTTGCTGATTTGAAGGGTCCCAAACTGCGGCTGCATATTCGACGTTCGGTAAAACTATAGGGAAATGTAGGCTTTGAGCTTAGCCTCATTAGAAGAGTAACACATGCTCCTACCTGTGAAGGAAAATGTGCGATTTGCTTTTTGAAGGTGGAGTAAATGTGATCCTTCCAGGTGAGGTCATGAGAAGTTAATACAACTAGATATTCAAAGACCTTAACATTTTCAATGGGTTGACCCTTAATGACATAAATATCATCGATCCGAGAATTTATTGAACGGTTTATTTTAATCAGCATTCCCCAGGCGTCACACCATGTTGAAATCTAGCTGAGGTCCGATTGGAGGAGCAAGCTATATCATCGGTATTTTTTATTGCTAGGAGGGTGTTTTTAAAAGTAACATAATTTTCATTTATGGAGCGGATTTTTACGAATTTTTACAATTTTCTCGTATTAAGTCGGGATGGAAAAGTGGATTTGTCAATAGTGCTAGATTAAGGCCAGACCAATCAATCAGCGGCGCAGCGTAGTTGATAAAACTTTTGACAATTTTTTGGGGTTTTTGGAAAACGACTTATGAAGAGAAAGAACGACCATTTCGTAACCAGAAATGCCACGGACCACACCAATCTTGTGAGCCGGACATTCCAAGTTTTAAATGGCCACATCTAAAAGGGTACGTGAAGTGGGAGTGATAATACGTATCGGCATTTGCACATGTTGCTGGAAACTAAAGGTATTTATTAGATCTTCTAATGTTGAACACATACGCAATTTGGGGTATTCCAAATCGCTTGTGTTTAGGTACCTAAATGTGTCACTGGAAAATGGTTTTCGAAAAACACGCAGTACGTGTTTCAAAAATGCACCAAAAGGATAATAAAACCGATTTAAAAACGTGTTCCAAATATGGAAACCTCTGATTTAGAATGTAGGCAGCAATCCCGAAGTTAAGGCTTCCAGCAAATATCAGGAAACGTGTACCTTATGAAAAGAAAGTGCATGAAACCACAAGAGCCAAAGCATCACGAAACAATAACGAGTATAAAATCCAGTATCTAAAAGTCAAGTATCTTTTATGACGTGCGACACCGAGGATGATACACGTGTCGGAGACGACTTGATCTTGCATGGAGGCTATTCCAGTCCCTAATAGTTTCGGGAAAAATGACGAAATTGAAAATCACATTGTAGTTTTAAAAATTGGAGTGAATACTAAGACCCATTTCTGCGCTGACTGGTGGCTGGACTTTTTGAGTTCGGCAAACCAAAATTCAATGCGTGGCTGAGAATATCGCGGAACAGAATCAGGTGAGAGCTGAGCCGAAATTGTTTTGAGACCCAACCAATGCACAGGAACGGTAACAAGAAAAATGGTTGACTGAAATTTCATCCGATAAAGTCATAGGGCAGAAATGTCGCTTTCTCTGTGCAATTTTAAGTGGCTTCTCAGAAGCAATCTTTGTGTGCAGCTTTAAATTGAACAACGTGCGAGACGTTAGGTTGGTTCAGTTGTCTCGATTTTAACGATCAGCCGTTTATCATCTGTATTGCGATCCGCATTTTGCTATTGCAAATTCTGTGAGAGCGAGCGTAGCTGCAAAAGTAACAGTCGGGATGTCGGGTGAAGCAGGAGTCTCCAAATAAGTGGCGATTCTTCCAAAATTCAAAGTTTCTCAAGGACTTCATAAGTTCTCACTGGCTAAACCTTCTCAACCGCCCATACGTTTTGGTCCCATCGCCTCTTGCCACTGCATACTTTTTTGAGGTCTATAAATTATTATTTTCTCGTTTCTCTTGCATTGAATTATTTTATATGCATCCATATCACCCAATCTGTGCATCTGGTGCATCTTGAAACAGTTTTTGGAAACCGTCGTGGATGGCTATATACGAAAAAACATGACATTAAAACTCGCGTGCTGAGATCTAAAATTTGGCGGAAAGTTCCTAGCCCGTATTTTTTTAAGTCCGAATGACATTAATTGGGTTAGGTAAGTAGGCCTATGGGGCGCAGTGAGTATATCAGGTTAGGTCAGTTTAGCGTTGGTGCGGTGAAGATTCGCAACATTCGATCTTAAAGGTTTTCGGGCATTTTATTCTGTAAGCGGTGGGCCTACGAATCAGAGCACACCCCCATTAAACGGTGGACAAAACGAGAAAAAATCAAGCCAACCTAATCTAAACTGACCTACACAGACATAACCTGAATATAACTCTGAATATAACCTGAATATAGCCTCTAACATACCTCTCAATACGACTACCAACTAAGAACGTCTAAAACAGAGCAACATCATCTTTGTATTGATCATTTGGTTTTATTTTTTTATTTACTTTGGGGGGTACTACTTATGATTGATGGTTCGAAAATTGCGATGATGCAAGGACGAGTCACGTGATGCGAAAAACTGGAAACTTTGCACGAAATGTTTGCGGTTCAATTTTCATTCCATCCAATCTTGGGCTGGAATCCTTGTCATTAAGGCGAAGAGAGCGCAGCCTCAAAGGTTTCCTGACCGCATTGTAACCACTTCTTAAATTTCTCTCTACCAGTACAACATATCCTGAAACCAAGTTCAACGATGGACGGACAATGATCTGCGCAAAGTAAACTCGCCACTTTGCAGATCAAACATGCTTTTTAAATCGTTCTTCCTCTGTACTATCAGGGACTGGAATGGGCTAACTGCCGCTTCCCCACTCGTATCAAACACCGCGGTCCCCACTATGGGCATCGCATCACGTCTTCCATAACAAAACTCCGGTTCGATATTTGCCGACCATTCAACTTTTTGTATGCAAGTCCCTGATTTGGTTGTATTTCCAATTAATGGCTCAGAACGTTTTTCGTCGACCTTGCCACCAGTGCAATTTGTGGCAGTTTTTGTTGTTGAAATAACTTCCCCAGGCAAGATCCAGTTTTGCAGATCGGGAAAAATGTGGCTAGATGGAAAAGTGCCTCAGGCAAATCCCTACACGGAATTTATATACAGGGTTTCCCAAAATCACTTGACAACCCCTGCTGTTTGCCAGTTTTCAATCTTCGCATGTGGGGCTATTTCTACAGATTTCAGGTTCCGATTGGGCAGGCTGGCTGCTGCAAGTGTTATCCACTCGAATTGGAACAAACTCTACTCCAAGCTTCCAGAGTTGCTTCAAAACCGCAATGCACTTTTCTGGGGTTGTCAAGTGACTTTTAGGAACCTGTAGGTTATATGCTGCGGATGCCCGAGGGCTGAAGTATTCGGTTGTTGGTCGAAACACTTTACGATATTTGGGAAGTCCTGCATTGGGAGAGGTAGATTTAAAAGCGAATTATACCTACCTAATGCTCTTGAATGAACTGATGAGTGTAGGCTATTCAGAATAACTGCATCAGGATGGCCCAAATTGCGCTTCAGTTAACCAGTCCAGGTAATCCCTCTGTAGTTTTACGGTCTTTTTTAAACCAGGCAGACTTAAGTTAGAAGATTTATACTTTCGCTTTTTTACGAATATTCCATTACACATAGGTTGGTCTTCAATTATTTTACAATTTCTGTGTTTTTGGGTTGCCCCATTATCATACGGTATAGCGGTGGTGGAATAAATGTATAGATACATGTAAAAATTTACATACATTTTTACATATACATTCATGTAAAAAGTACTGATTGCATTTTAGCAAAAGCCACATGCGGCACAGATATACGTGTAAAATATCCTCTTTTGTTCGCGCAACCGAGGTAAAAATCTGACAGCTCCAGAAAGCTCAGATGAAATCTGGTGCTTTAATTTCCACCGCCTGCATAAGAGTAAAAAGAAAGAAAAAAAAAGTATCGGTATCGAGGCAACATCCAAATGGGTAAAACACATGTATGAGTAAATTAATTCCGCCGCTACTATACCAATCGATATCTACATTTGCGGAAAATAAACTTCGGAGTTTTTTTAAATTGTTTGCGAAGGGATTGGTAGCCTAAAAATCAACATGTACCCGGTTTGACCTGGAAATAGGAAATGAAAAGCTTGCTGATTTTCGAAACTCCAAAAGCAATGACGGGGCGTTCATGAAGCATCAGAGGACAATGGAAACAGGAAGAGTAAAGGTTTCATCAGCTCGAAGAAGCTGCTCTCAACTCCGATCAAGTTTATACAAATATCACCACATCTTCGAGGTGATTATAGCAACGAAACATGCCACATCAGTCCCTTGGGGTGTTTTCAAAAATTCCTGGACAACACAGAGCCAATTGCGCTGACATATCCGGCTGAGTGGGATTGAGAATCTTAACCCGCGTGCGGCCTTGGTGTATGCAAATGGAAAAAAGATAGAGGGCACAAACTGGGTTCGAAAAAGGAAGGGTCCTACTTTAAAATAATGAGGAAAACACGCAATTTGCAAGGGCTGTGTCCTGATTTTTGAAACAGCTGTACATCATCCCGTTCTGGAAGACGGGACAAAAACAGAAACACATTGAAAGTAAATGGAAAACAAGCTCTGTTTTGTGTGCTTCTCTTCCATCCATGTCATGCCTCCCACTTTTCCCTCCCCTTTACGTCTTCTTTGCCCCCCCACTCTCTCCTTCTCCTCTTTCTCCGTAATGCTTACCGCCCTCTCCCTACGCCGCTGTGAGGGCATCGAAACGCGTGTATGATGCTGCCTATATGCTCTCTGGCACTCACATTTGGGAATAATAATTAATCACTCATATTTGTATATCTGTATTATGTTGCTTTGTTTTAGCGGGAATCCTTTTGGGAAATGCTCTGTTAATCAATTACACATCGGTGTCATTTCTGACTTGGTTATTTTTGAAGAGTTTGGTCTTTCGTGTTTTCGCCAGGCCAATATGAAAGAAGCCATTCTCAAACGAACTGCGCTTCGGAAACATTGTGAAGCACACAGTTATTTTGTGTTGGATGTACTGAGCATCGTGCGCAAGGGTGTGAGTCTATTGCATGTGCAAGTACTGGGACTAAAAACACTAGAGCACTTTTGCAACGTGTCGGGACTAAAGTAGTGCAAGGTGACGAAAAAACGTAAGTGCAACGTACCACGACTATACGTAGAAACACAAAGCAGTAGTGCAAGGTGCCGGGAATATAAACACTATATAGCACGAGTGCAAGGTGACCAAAACACTGGAGCACTTGTGCAAGGTATCGCGGACAAAAACATACTAGAGCACTGGCACAAGGTGTCGGGACTAAAAACGTAAGTGCAAGGTACCACGACTAGAAACATCGAGCAACACGCCAGGCCTAAACACTGGTGTAAGGTGTCAGGACTAAAAGCACCGGTGCAAGGCGCCAGGTCTAAACACTGGTGTAAGGTGTCAGGACTAAAAGCACCGGTGCAAGACGCCAGGTCTAAACACTGGTGTAAGGTGTCTGGACTAAAAGCACCGCGGTGCAAGGCGCCAGGACTAAAATACTCGTGCAGTGCCAGGACTCTAAAAAAAACACTGATTCAGGTGCCAGGACTAAAACATTGGTGCAAGATTCCGGGACTAAAAACATCGCTTGACGCCAATTGCTCGCTCGCGTCATTTTGTTTCCGAATTGCATTTAGATACGACCTTGTGCCAAAAGCGATCCCAGCGCCCGCCATAAGCAGAGCTTGAAGAAAAATCCGTGGCGATCAAGCGAGCAATCTACTCTAATTTAAGTAAATGAATTGCAGGATCGAGTTTTTCATAGATTTCTCCTTCACAGAAGGAAAAAGCTGACACAGTTAATGAAAAATAACTCCACTCGCAATGAAAATTGCTCAGAGATCTCCAAAAGACTGCACCACAAAATCAAAATCAGGAGTATTCATTTTTGGAAGTTGTTTTGGGACAAATTTCGAAATTCCGCGCTTTTCTTTAGCATCACCCTGTAGGTACGAATGCCGCATAGCGTTTTTCGTGGTGCTACGTTTTTTCAGAACGGTCCAATTAGTCATAGCACGCTTAGAAAAACAATTAGTTCGATTATCAGAATGTTTTTGTTAACTATATTCGTAACTTGCATAACCAATTTTGACAGATTCAATCTCGAAGTTTAAAACCACGGGTGACACTTCATGGCTATTTCCGCAGCCAACCCTTCCTCCCTCTCTCTCTCTTTCTCTCTCTCCCTCTCCCCATCCCTCTTCCGCTCCTCATCCCTCTTCCTCTCCCCAACCCCCTCTCTCCCTCCTTCTCTATCTCTCTCTCTTTCGCCGCAAAAAATTCTGGAATAAATTTTGATTCTGCCCTGCTGACGTGCATCATATCATTTGATGACCATACCCAAACATCAATAACCCAGTGTGTTTCAGAGGCAGTGCTGATAAAAAGTTGCAATCATGTCACAAAAGGGATTCACGAATGAGTGTTGATTCGAATGCCATTTGTGAAATTTGCGACATTTGTAAGCGCGCGTGCGCGGGTGTGTGTGTAAGAGTGTGTGTGCGGATGTGCATGTGCATCGAAGGCACACTTTCCGTTCGAAGCTCGATGCATGTAAAGCCGCGTCAGAATGGACAGATTTTTGTCGGCTGATTTTTTCAGATCGTCGTCCAAAACAGTTTGTCACTCCCAATGATGTGCAAAGGAGAACATTGGAGCATTTATCATTGCCTATTGTTTCGAGTAACAATCTGTTTTGGGCAGACGATCTGAAAAAGTCAGCCGACAAAAATCTGTCCATTCTGACGCGGCTTAAAGCCCTGAAGAGTCTCTTCCTCGCCTTGCTTTCAAAAACGGAACGTTGCCCCTTAAAAATATCAAAACCGTTCTACACACATCACTCCACGTTGATCGAATTGCATAGCTGATTGTTTGCCAGGGGTTGATTTTGTTTTTTGCATTTCCTTCCTGATAATGAAATAGTTTTGCAGGAAAAGGTTTTGACGCACCTGTGCTTCTCATGCTCAAGGATCATCCCGAAAAAGAAATCGTAACTGATGATGAGGAAAAGAGAAAATTTTTATTTCTACATTTCTACGGCTTTTTTTTCAAAATTTCGAACGTCGCCACTTGATTAACTTGCGTTAAATGTATCCATTTTGCACTGTAACACAATTGAACCATGTAGCAAGATGACAGACACTGTGTTGCGATGAATGTATAGTGGGAGAAATATTAATGCACCAACGTGTGGTATCGGCGGAATTAATGTACTTATACATGTGATTTTCCCATTTAACTATTGCGACCGAAACGTTTTTTTTTCTTTCTTTTTACTCTTATGCAGGCGCTAGAAATTAAAGCGTCAGATTGCAACAAAGCTTTCTACAGGTGTCAAATTTTGACCTCGGTCATAAAAAGAGGATCTTTAATTTCTGCAGCATGTATTTGTAATTAAAATATGAACAATCGCAATTTTTACATGTACCTATGGCTACATTACTTCCGCTGTCACTATTCATCGTTCTTCCATTAAACTCTTGCCTCCTCATCCAAGTCGGAATAAAAGTGCCATATCGCAACAAGCAATGCAAAGATAAGTTTTTGCAAAGTTGGATTATTTTCCCATTTGCTTTCGTGTGATGCCCCATTTATACAGGGTGTTTTTGTTTATACAGGGTGTTTCAGAAATAGTTGGCCATCTCCGTTTTCCGCATCGTGGTGCCATTCTGAACAAAAAATGTAGAGTGACTTTTTGTCGTCCGATGACTTCTGGGGGTACTCACCGAAAAAAAACATGGGACCACACACTGTAATCCATGACATCACATTGAGGTCACTAAAGAGCACCTATAAAAGAAATGGCAGAACAAAGCAAATGCTAAATAGCACATGTAGGGGCGGTAGAGAATGCATTCTAAGAGGCAGAGAATGCATACTCTGCCATCCCTGCGTGTATGTTTAACATTGGCTTTGTTTAGCAATTGTTTTCCAGGTGCTTTTTAGTAACCTCAATGTGATGTCATGAATTGCAGTGTGTGGCGCCGTGTTTTTTTTTCGGTGAGTACCCCCAGAAGTCATCGGACGACAAAAAGTCACCCTACATGTTTTGTTCAGAATGTCATCACGATGCGGAAAACGAAGTTATGACCAACTATTTCAGAAACGCCTGTATTTCTTTACCTGTTCTCCATGCATTGTCCACAAAAGTCTTCCATAGCATAGAAGCTCAAGAACATCTCGGAGGCCATTTATTTAAATGGCACCGCAAAGTATTTACGTTAGTGCAACGCGAGAAACTTGGTCAAGATAAACAGATATTGATAGGCACGTGAAATGACCGCACTACTGGAATTTCCGCTCACGTTCGAAGACTTCGGGCGGCTATAGTGCACTGAAGTATCACATGATTGACGAAGTGCAAAACAGAAAGGATAACTAATGACGAAGTGTAAAGCATAGAGGATAACTAATGACGAAGTGTAAAGCAAAGAGGACAACGAATGATGAAGTGTAAAGCAGAAAGGATAACGAACGATCCTACTGAAATTTCAAACAATCTATGGACGCTTAAATAAAATTATTCTGGTTCATGAACCGAAAGCTGGGCATTATATTTTTCATAGTTTTATCAGATATGACACCTGTTTGTTCACGGCGTCTGTGCGTCTGTAAAACTGATAATTTGAAACACATGTTACAGGCTTCCGCTTTTCAACGCGTAAAACTATCACACAACAATTTTCTAATGTTTTGTTTTCCCCGATTTACGGAAATCTGAACAGCTTCCCGCGCGTCCTCCGAGAACTTATAGGAGTAGGATACAGCGCGGAAAACAAAACAACGGAGTAAAAAATTGCTGGAAACGGGAGACCAATAATTTCAACTCGGCGTACAGTGTGGATGGTTGGTTATGTTGTTATTGACAGGTGATTTTTTCGCAAGAATGGCAAG
>JASGXE010015169.1:0-33918 GCA_030068105.1 Sinentomon sp. SZTP_YWyxl | reverse complement strand
CCACGAACGGGCAAATCACAGAACATAAGTTCTGTGATTTTTGAGTTCGTTGAGTCTCACGTTCGTTGAGTTGTTGAGCTGCGTGACGTTTAGCCCTCGCAAACGTAGGCGAAACGTCATGCAGCTCAACAACTCAACGAAAGGTTCGGCTGTTAGTAACTTTTTCAATTATGTTCTGTTATCTTAAATCAGACACTGTAACAAGAAACCTGCACGAAAATTTAGACAAACAATGCAATGCGAGTTGACGTGTTTTTAAGTTTTTTTTTTCAGGGCTGACAGCAGGAGCACGACCTTTGGGCCAAAATGCTTCAGTCAGTTTGAGCATTGTTTCGTGACCATGGAGACTTTTTGTGTCTTTAAGGATTTCAACATGCTCCAGCTAGTTAAGCGTTGTCTGCCCCCATTTTGGGTACCTGAGGCCCTGCACCCTGAGGGTAGCCCTTCTTATTCAGCCGGATTCTTTTGGTTATCCTGTCTCACTTGCTTTCGACAAGATAGAAGGATTCCACACTTGAGACCTTTGTCCTGCACTCCTCCTTCGGTCCTTTACTTGAGAACGTTGTCGCTGTACTCCCTCCAAAGACGTCACTCTTGAGATCTTTAAAGCACAAGCCCAACTTTACGTAAACAAGAACGTTCAAATTGCACACACCCTGTCCAAGTAAGCAGCAGTGAAGTTCATTCGAATGTTTTTATTATCGCAAACAGTTCAAACGAAAAAAATTGCTGCTCCATCGATAGTGCCACTTTTGAATTAAACAGTATAAAGACTTGAACTCCCCTCAGTGGGGGTTGGATTTGGTGCACAGCATATAAATCCTTCACATCAGGCCAACTCATTCTTCAGCGCTTGTCATTTTTGAAGTTTTTTACCACCAAATTGCTGACATGAGCAATGCAGAATGCATATCCTGCACCAATTGATATGCATATTGCATATCCTGGCAAGGGGCAACAAGTTACTCGTACCTCAAATTTAACTGAATTCTGTTACTCTGCGCCGAATACGTATGGAGATCAAAAAGTTCTGAGCTTTACCAATTTCCCCCTTTCCAAAGTGATTAGTTTTATTTTTATTCCATAGTTCCATCCTTCTTTAATTCCTGGTCAAATTTTGTTTGATTTCTGTTCATACATTCCCGAGGAATCTGGCTTTCTGTGTTGTGGTCTCAGCATTTCGAAAATTCGCAATTTGGAACAACATTTCGATATCAAATTTTTGACATTTGAACCAATTCCACCTCAGGAATATCATGACCGATTGTGAAGGGTCTTCCAGGATGACTCTCCATCCCATACGATAATAAAATGATTGGCTGCACATACGTAATGACAAGGAAATGAAGCAGAACAGCAAAAATCTGATCTTGATCATTTTTCCAATTTTGATCACCATCTATGCATAGGTATCTACTGCAAAAAAATTATGGAACCTCAGTATCAGAATTCAACTGATGCTGATACTTGCAAACGGAAAGATCCTAATAGGGCAAAATTTCCTGAAATCTAACTCGAGCTTTTGGATCCGATCTAGCATTGCTAGTACTTTTAAAGCACATATTAAATTTGACCTGCATTGTGGAAAAAATCTCGCTTCATAACGTGGCAAAATATGGAATTGAAGCTTTGCATTTGACATTGAAGCATTTTGGAGCGAAATTATGGAATCACAGCATTTTTTTGAAATCTCCACCAGAGAGTCCGAAATTCAATCAACAATGCAGGCACAAAATGTTTATTGCGAACGAAGAGAGCTTTACAGATGACTTCGATTTGGATTTTGTCTGTATGTATGTTTGTTTGTGAACACGATAACTTTCGAACGCAATGGAATTTCGAAGCCAAATTTTGCAGAGACGTTGTTGAACATCAAACTTAGACTGAGTTCGAAGATGGGCATGATCGGAGCATTGGAAGTCACAAGAAAGGTCACTGCATATTGCCTGCCTGCAACAGGGCGCGCATCGTATATTTACGAGGGCATGCTTGCCCACGTGATTTAAAACCACTGTTTCAGCACATGGACATGAGTTGTGAATGATAGTCGAGTGGTCAGCGCGTCCGGCTGTAAATCAAAAGATCGTGAGTTCGAGCCGAGGTCAGAAATGTGCATTAATTTTTTCAAAATTGCTTTTCAGTCTCCAAAATGAACCTCGTGGACTCAGAGAACAAAAACAATTCGTGTTTCTCTTTTTTTTCGCGATTTCGGCCTTCCTTCGTTTATTTTCCTGATTTTTTTATTGTTTCTTTCTGGTTTGCAATTTTTTCTTTTTTTTTAATTTTATTTTTTGCACTTTTTGAATTTTTTCAAAATCAATAAAAGTTTTTGTTTTTCAAAACTGGAAAAATGTCTTTGTGCACAATTGGTGCGACCAGTCATCCACGTGGGAAAGCAGAGGCATTCCCCGCAGTTTCTGTTTTAGCAGACATTGTCGCAAGAGAGGAGTTTCTGCTGATTTACTCATGGGTACCTGCCAATTTCGTTTTTGTCCTGCTTCATCTCGGAAAGTGCCAGTTTTTATGCGAATATCCAGTTTTGATTTTCAACATGGTCAGGAGTTGAACTAAATTTCATGTTTTGCCTCTCTTCAGGGCTACACTCAACACCGTGACACGCATTCTCGACATTCAAAAATGGCCACCATACCATGTCTCAGAGTCCGTAGATCTGGGCACCGAACGTAATTGTTTGCCTACTGCAGTCCTGGCCTGCGCCGTCAAAACTCCGCTTCCCTTTGACATTTTTGAAATCTGTGTCATTCTTTCCGTTTCTGTTTGCATCTTGATTATTGCAGTTTCTGACTGGTGCGAAAGTGCCTTTTGCCATTCTGCAAAAATTAATTGATGTGCAAAGATTTTGACGTGGGCCACATGGGCACATTTTTCAAAGTAAATGCAAATAGTGGTCGAATAATTGCCCAATTTACCTCTCGAGCTCAGGCACATGTCAAAATTCCAAAATTTCTCCCACTCGTCCCCAATGATTCCCTGTCATGGACTCTTCCCTTGGATGGGGGGAACTGGAATCCTGCCGCAGCTTATAGATTTGTTCAGAAATGCTCCGATTTTTAGCGCCAACCGAACATTTATTGGGTCATGCCTTTTATGCAAATCGATCCGCACGATTTTCTCCTGACACAGGTCACCGGGTACGAACCTTGAACGTTCTAAAGAAATTTGCCACACGAAGTGGAAATCAAAATGAGAAAAGGCGAGAAATACTCGACCACGCAGGAGAGCACCTCTGATTTCAGTGTTGACTTTTTCTCCCTTGGAGGTATGAGAAAAGAACCCCATCTGCTGGCAATCTGGACTTCTCTCAGACAAACACACAATGGTTTATTCAAATTTTTTTCGGTCTCTGTGCCACGCCAGTTCTGAGGAATTCCACCCCTGTGAACCCGGTGGGGCCCCGTCTCATGAATGCCAAGTTGACCTCATCCACTTAATTAGAAGCGCAGTCGGACCACCAAGCACACCCTGAATGTTTTGCCAAGAGCAAATCGTGGCACACAGTCTGTTATGGAGCTCCTTATATAAAACAACCCAGTTGAATGTTTCCCGGTTTTCCTGAGCTGGTGGTCCCTTAAAATGACAACATATGTTTTTCGGTTTTTCCTGATGGAGTTGGAAAAGGTAAGGGCTATTTTATAGGATGGTTCGTGTGTTCGTTCGCATGTCCATCCGAAGTTGGAGTGCCGGATTCCTGGTCATGTAGCCTTTTTTGGACACTGAAATTTCTCCACGAATCTTTGAACATTTTGGTTGCCGCCCAATTCTTCATAAAAGTGTTATTCCGTTTCTAAGATTGGACCTGCGCTGCCATGTTGGAAAATTTTTCCTTTTCCTAAGCGAAATAAGAAAGGAAATAACAGAAAATACGACAGGGGGCGGGTGGGGGGCAAAATCTCAAGCACTGCCTTGGGGCGAAAATAGTTAAAGATGGCCCTGCCTGCATTGAGGGACATAAATTAAAATTATTTTTGCTCTGTGACTTCGAATCAGGACATATTCTAATTGTGCCAATTTTCACTATCCCATGACATCTGGGGGCTGAGAAAAAGCAATCGGAAGTTTGAAAAATCGAAAAAAAAGTGAAATTGATAAAAATGTGCCTGGATTTTGTGTTGTTTTTTTTTTTCGAAGGAAATGAGAAATACTTTGTCACGTGAAAAACGTGTCGCACCAGAATCGCAATGATAGCTCCTCAACCAATAAAGCCAGATCATGACTGACAGCAATGGCAAAAATATATCATTTCAATCAGCACTCTGTCTGTGATTGGACTTGTAGATCCTCTCGTGATTATAAGTGGTAATAGAAATGAGGATCAATTGTAGAGTAGATAGAAAAGTGATGTCTCACCCTCTGAGGACCTACGGGGAAGGTTCCTCCGTCTCGAAAGAAACAATGTTTCACCAGGATTACCGTCTGGTGAAACATTCAGGCACCTTCAGACTTCCTTCCGTGCAGGTGTTTCTGGTCGACATAATGCAATTAGCCACCAGTGTTGAGCGGACAGTCGGGATGGCGGAGGGACTGCAGCCCCGGTAGTGAAGGTCGGAACCGTGGCACTGCAAACATCGAACCAACTTTGGTATCTTGGAGATTCAGATACATCATCACATCAGCGCTACTCATTGCATGTTCTTCGTTTGCGAGCAGCCACCTCTGCATACCGCCAGGTTCATCAGCTTGCTCTGCATGGGCTAACATGGTTTCTGACCCAGGCTCTCTACAAAATGGTGGTTAGACCGACACTACTTGTTCGGCAGTGATTCAGAAGTTGAAGCGTGATCTCAATGAGGAACACGAACGGGAAATGAAAACTCCCTTTGCATATCCGTATTACTCCTGTTTGTATTGTTTGCAGAGAATATTGACTTCAATGAAATTAGCCCCGTGTGCTTGCTGCTTGGCTGGCAGGTGCACCTCCCCCCAGTTTTCTTTAATTCTTATTTGTGGGCCCAGGAGGGGCATCCCGAACTGGGTTGTAAGGGGCTGCTCAACCCTTCTTGTGTATTTATCGTTCTTTTCACTTGTTTATATTTTGTTTTGTTTGCTTTTTCTTCCGGCCGCACCTCAAGTGCAAGCCTGGCTTCCTCACGAGAGTTAGGGCAGTCGGGCTAACCGAACCGAAAGCATGAAGCCCAAAAATCATGTATTTTTCAGTTCTCTGACCCCCTACCCCCACCCCTCCACTTATTAACCTTTTTTCTTTCGACAGTTTTGAATAAAGGAGGAAGGGCACAATCAGTCTCATGAATTGCATGCCAGATTCAACGCCGCATTTTTGCATTGGAAGGAAGGGAATCCAGGTTTTCATTTGTAATAAATGAGGGTGCATGTGTTTAGTGAAGGTAATACCCTGTTTACATCTGTTTTTTAATTATCATTAAAAAGTTAATGATCATCAAAATCGCAAGTGTAAACGCTTTTTTCCAATTTTTTCGATTAATGACGTTCCGGAACATAATTTAATTTTCAGTTTTTGTCATTAATTTTAGATGTGAACGCCCAAAATTAGGGAACGTCATCAGGAAGATCATTTATTTTAATTATGTTCCGAACATAATTTATTTTAATGGCGTTCAAAACGTTCGTGGTTTTGCGGTCGCTTGAGCACTTTTGAACGTACAGAAGCGCAAATTCGACAAAGAATGCTGATTGGCTTTCAAGGAAAGCATAGTGTGCCAGAAAAGGAAAAGGACGTAACATTGTCTTCGAATACCCGACCAAAAATGAAACAACATTTTTATGGAATCTGAAAATTTTGTGGAGCGACTGCGTATTGAACCCGTCCATCTTGGTCTGACAGTTCGAATGCTCTACCACTGAGCTGATACCCCCAAGCTTTAATTCTGTTCTGATAAGGGAGGCTCATATTCACTGCTGCTGTTTCGAACGGAAATTTCTCAAAGGAAAAAGCAAGCGCAATCCGCAGTTTTTTACAATGATGGTTGGAGGAAAATGCAAATGTAAGAATGGGTCAAAATAAATGCATGATCAATCGAACGTTTCATTAATGGAAGCTCCTTTAATGATCATTAAAAATTCAGATGTAAACACGGTATAACGCACTAAAAATCAAGGCTTCACGCATCAGCTGAGATTTTTCCCCGTGAAAACATTTTGCGAGGGACTGTCCATTTCGTGCAAATTTTGTGAAGCAGGTTCTTAAATTCGCATGAAATTTGAGACTTCATGTGAAAAAAGTTGTTCTATGGTCTACATCATATGAAATTCTGTGTGGGTAGGGTTCTTGGCACAGCATTTTCATGTCAAATTCTGTGATTGTTCGAATTACGTAGGTTGTGCCAGAATTAATGGAAGTTGGCTCATTGTCTTGGTATTCTGCAAGCTAAATTGGCAAATTTTGGTTTGCTTAAATACATACATCTATGGTGGACATTCGTGCCAAAGGACAACTTTTTCAGCCTTCTGATACAGGGAGGCTTGAATTCAGTGTGTTTTGTGGTCTGAAGAAAAAGCAAGGATTTTTCAAAGGTAGAAAAACAAGTCGAAGAATTCATTGGCATGGATCTCGAAGATTATGGAACTCAAAATCCTGCCATTTTGGAGACAGAATATGGTGGCCAGTGTCGCTCATTTTCCACTGGTGTTTGAATAATTCAACAATTTTCCTCTGTTACAAGGTGGTTAAAAAATGACCCTCAACCACAAGCTAAAAGTCAGGTTGTGAACGAGCGAAAAATGCGTGGTGCACAGAGGCAGTGGAAGATGACGATAGAACAACTGCAGCTGATTCAGCCCCAAACATCCTTCTGTCTCCTGGCTTGATCTGAAACATTCTCGGTTGAAAGGAGTTTTCTAAATTCTGTACCAGAATGGCTCAGTCGGCTCACAGAATCAATGAAAAAAGACCCCAATGAAAATATTGCCATCATAAAATCCAGAAATTTTGGAATACCCTGCAGAAGAGAAAGATGGTTCTCACAAGACATTCACAGGGTACACCTGACCTCGGCTTGTACAACTCTCGCCTTTTTAGAAAAATCAAACGGGCAATGTCAGGACTGCAATTTTCCTCTGTCCGACCCTGGCAAAAAGCACAAATTCAGAGGCAAAAAAGAGCCCACTTTGGAACAACATGGAACATCTGATAGTTGCATGAGAAGGGTGGAAATTTGCATCGATGTCAATGAAGAATGCATCCAGTGACTTTAGGAGGTGAAATTGATTAAAGTTGTATCCAAGGCATTTGAGGATGCAACTTCCATAAATTCTGGCACAGCCCACGTACATGCTGCAAAAAAATCAACTGAGTTCAATTCACAAGAATTTCAGCGGAGTTCTTCCCTTTTTTTGTGCATGTACTCTATGCTATACAGGAACATGCAGAAGTAATCTCCAGAAGTAACAAGGAACCTCCGCATGCCGAGTTGAGATTCGTTGGGAATGGCAAAAATGCGGTTTGATTGGCCATGCAGTTTTAAGTTCTTTCAGTATTGTTGTTCTATGGCCTAAATCAACATGCCAGGCATTTGTGCCATCGAGACCTGTTGAACTTATTTATTAATATGGGTGATGACTCTTTCCTGATGACCTATCCTATGCAGGCCCTTTTGCATTAATGACCTAAAGATAAGCGCAGAGCAGGTGTGATTACCAAGATGTGCGAATTTCTGTGAAGCAGGTTCTTTACATGCAAGTTTCAACCTAAAATGAAATCAGGCAAAATCCTCGTTGCCAATTTCGTAAAATGCTGTTCCGAAGCGTACGATGCAAGCATGCAGCAGGAGGATCGGGCGATAGCATAATCACGAACTGGTGCAAGAGGCAGACGGGTGCATGAAGCCACTAACATGGCATCATTTCAGGTTTACATAGTCGTCCCTTACTCCCTTCCAAAAATGACGAGCCTGTGACACAAAGAACAAACCGAGGAAGTTCTTATTCGGTTCTTATTCGGAAGAACAAAGTTCTCAAATAAGTCTTATTTCACGGAAAACGTTTTTCCTGCTGGCATTCCGTCCACTTTTCTTTTTTGTGTTGACTGGCATTGCATGTTTGGAACTGAAATGGTTGCCGGCATCTAGCCACAAGGATTTCATCTGGCCACAGAACACAAGACCCACCTAAACCAAAAAAAAATCTAACTAACCCAACCTTAACTATAACCAAAAGAAAGTAACCGAACCGCTAACCTTTACCCATATGTCCCATGGAAAGAAAGAACGGTGGCAAGTTTTGCGTGGTGGCCATGTGTCCAACTCTCCCAGAGACAAATAAGAGGAACGTAAATGCAGCACATTTCAAGATTCCGCAAAAGCAAGAACCGGCTATTTTGCACACCTGCCGTAATACGGCGAGCAACATGGAAAAACAAATGCGAAAGAAACCGACTCGTCAATTCCCGAATTGGCATAAAATGACGTCCGTGTTCTATTACTGCTTACTTCCACCTGAATCTGTAGAATGTTTTGAAATTCAACATTTCTCGTGAATTACAAAAAGGAATTCAGATTTTCACGGGACCAATTCCGAAAACATCACTTTCAAAACGTTAACACCCCACTTTCAGCTTTCTTTCGCTAAAATTCCAATATCACGTTTTTGCCATTACGCAGAATTTATTTCGGGCGCAAACTGTTCACCCGTTTTGACATGCTGTTCTCTCCCATCATACAAGTATATCATCAACCAATGCAGAGTTCGTTCACCACACGGAGCGGAGGACATCAAGTTTGGAACGGAAGTGTGTAATGACAGATGTCATTCCATCAGATCAATTCTTTAATTTTTTTTTTTTGTGCGACTAACAAATAACAAAACATCACATTTTTGGCAAAAACATATTTATTTTTAATCGCTAGAACATAATTAACAACCATAATAAATGGACAAAAATATTAAGACAAAATTTCAGCGAAATGCAACTGGAGAGAAAAGGAAAAGGGGTGAAAAGGAAAAGGGGTGAAAAGGAAAAGGGGTGAAAAGGAAAAGGGTGATCATAAACACTTGCAATTGGGCCAAGACCAAGGCAGTCATGATCACTCATCAGGTGGGCAGGCAGCTTGATTGATTGGTGTCGCATTGCATTGCACTAGTAGCACCAGATTGGTTGCAAGAGACTCAGGTTAAATCAATTGGGGACTCCCTCCCTCCCTCCCTCCCTCCCTCCTGCAATTGAATGCAACAATGCAATGCAATGCAAGTGACTACATCTCGTGTCTGTTCTCGTCTCTCAGTCTGTCTCTCTGCTTGTGAAGAAAGGCATTGACCATCCTATCACTCATCAGGGATAAGGATATGCCATCAAGCTATGACTTTTTCAGCTTTAAAACTTACTTACTTTAAAACCGAGGTTGACATTATTTCTGCTCAAGTCATCTTGAAATTGCACATTAAAACTTAAGAAGACACAGCAAAGTAATTGCCTTTCACTTTCATTTCAGCCTTGGCACAAAGCATCTTTTTGATAAAAGACAAAGCTTTTTTCTGTCATAAACGCCAAAGAAGACCAAAAAACCTATACCCACCCCACCCGGATGGAGGCAGTGCCAAAAAAGAGCCCCCAAATTTGAAAACGACACAACAATAGACAGGCACTGCTATGAAACAGCCTCGTCCTGCCCAGCCACCCCTTCCCACCAAAGGGGGAGGGGTGGCTGAAGGGAGGAGGAGGGGCAACATATGAAATAAACAAAGCAAGTGAGTGCAACAAAATGTCAATCAATCGTTCAACAATTAATTGCTATTCAAATGAAATCAAAATCATGTCCAAAATCTGAAGGTGCCTAACGTTTATCTTACAAAATCATCATTAACTCGTAAATCATTTTTAATTCTTTTTTGGAAAATAACAAATCTTTTCAAACAATACAGCGCCTGGTTTCAATCTTTTTAAAAGACAAGCCAAAGCGATGTCATTATGTATTTACAAAATAAACAATTAATGTTTAGAGCAGCACAAATTTCAAAGTGTACAAATACAAATACAAAGAGAGTTGTTATCAGAAACAGAGAGTTGTTGCTTCCATGGATGAATTGTGAGGCAGGGGCCGGGGCTGGGGCTTGGACACTGTGAAAAGGATATTAGACATCATCAGTATTAGGTACCACTGGTTAAAAGAACAGAACAGAATCATCATAAATAAAATACAACAGGGTAGAATTTATTTTTAAACCGTCTATGTACTCAAATATATCATGGAAAATGTTTGTGGGGAGAGAGAGGAGAAAGTGAGAGAGAGCTGGAATACTTATTCAAATCAACCTGCTAAGCTTGATAGCTGGAAAGGTCCTGCTACCGGCCTGCTAAGTTTCATTTTCTTTACTCAAATCGACCTGCTAAATCAGCAGGAACTTAGCAGTACGATGGCAGGAGTTTAGAAGCTTCTCAGACTTAGCAGCACCTCCAATATGACCAATGTAAAAAAGTTAGAGGCGCCTTGGACCACCTCAAAAGTCCTGCTGGGGGCTGGGCCTTTCGTTCACGAATCGAAAGGATTTCGTGTGGTTCTTTTAATTTTTTTCTGCGCATTTTTGTGTTTGGTTTTATTCATTTTATCGCTGCAGGAGCCGTTTTTATTTTTTCCTCCTTCAAACTCACGTGATCTCTGTGCATCATGTGCCATGACAATTGGTTGAAAAACCCTTGATGAAGATTAAAGGCACAAAATCCCGGCTTCAAAAATTCCAATAAACAATCAATTTTGAAAATTTTTGCTTCATCAGGATTTGAACCGGTCACCTTTGATTCCGCAGTCCAATGTCCTAACTACTACACCACGAATTCCTCCGGCTTGTTGTATGCAACCAATGAAGGTGATTTGATTCAAAGCCCTGTTGAGTCTGTTTCGGTGCGTTTCAATCAGTAGTCGAATTGGAATTATTGAAAAAAACAACTTTTGACCTGCATCATCCTGCTAGGCGTCTGCTTCCAACCTGCTAAAATCGTCCTGCTTAGCAGCTTCGAAATTTAGCATATTCATTTGAATAAGGTCCCTGCATTTCAATTTCCTCTCCAACTTTCTGCAAGACCAGCAAAAATTTCCAAATCAATCCATAATCAGCTGCATTCAGAAAGCGCAAAACAATTCTGCATAGTTTTTTTTTTCACTTGATATGCAGCTGTCGACTATGGATGAAAAAATGGATGACAAAGCCTTAAAGCCACTGATTTGATGATAATTAGTGTTGAAAGGGAGGGACCTGAAAGTGATTCAGGATTGTCTGTTGCAGAAGTTGCCATCTGTGATGCCCACCTGTGAATTGTGATGCTCACTCACTCACGCTTCTGTGTTGTGTTGTGGGATAGAACGGACAACATCTGAAGTCGAACTGAATTCAAAAAAATTTGAAACCAACCAATTTCGGTGAAAATAAAAATTCACAATCAAGAACAGGGCAGCTGCAGGGCTAAATAAAAATAAAATAAAGTCACCCATTTCATTTCATTATTCAACAACTTTTGGATGGAACTTTTAAAAGAATGGAAAAGTTCTGACATGAAAACGAAAGTTTTTTTTTTTATTTGATTTTGTGTTTCCAAAATTCAACTCGATATTTATGTTCAACTCATGGCTGACCACCCAGCAACCATGCTGTGATGTTGATATTCTTTGGTGGTTCAGAAACTATTCAAATTTTCAGCTACGGGTGGGAATTTATAGTCTGTGTGAGCATATCAACATCAAGAAACCAGTTTGAGGCAGAAAACCCAGCAAAAAATGTGGAAGAGATTTCAAAAAGTTAAACAAATTTTTGAATGTTTTTAGCAAATTTGTTTGACTCAGAAAATAGCAAGCTACAAACGAGTTGGTACATGTACATATTGTACAAAAGCACAACTTCACTCACGCACAAGTTCAAGGCATGTGTACAAGTAAAGAAGCAAAGAAACAAACAAACCACATGACAATACGTGTGCATCGTGTGTGTGTGTAGAAATGTGTGCATTTGAGGACAGACAGAGGGATGTTTTCAAAACAGTAAAAAAAAGAAACAAATTCAGTAATCAAGTAGGCCAAAATTTTATATTTATTATAATTATTTTTATGTGTTTGTTTGAGTGGTTAGACGTAAAGTACAAAATTATCTTTTCTTTTCGCCCGATTAAAATACAGAAATTCACAATCAGGTACTGAATAAAGTTTACAACACTTAACATGACGTGACAAAGGTATTTACAAAAAAAAAAAAAACAAACAGAAACTGCGATAAAACTTTCTGCAAGACCATCCATCCCCGTGGCATGTGACAAAACAATCCCTGCTGTAAGGGCAAGTCAATGGGGTTGGTCTGGGCTGGGGTCAGAACTCAGAACACCACGAATGCAAACCGTTCAGTTTTTATCACTGTCGAGTTGGCCGCACATAAAATACCTATTCGTATGTTCTGGCTCAACAAATTGTGCTCAGGATTCAAAACCAAAACGGATGGTCAGTCATCTGTTTGCTGGATTGCATTGTATTCATTTACTATAGCACCCAGAAAAGGCCAGATTGAAGTCCCGCATTGAAAAATTGCAACTTTTCTTTTCTTTCACGCTGTAGTTCAAGTTGAAAGAGGAAAAAGGCAGAGAAGAGAGAAGAGAAAGGAAAATGATGCAACATGGGCATGTGCCTGACCTGTGCACTCCAAGCTTAACCATTTCAAAACCCATCTTCATCTTCATCTCTTCTCAGAGAGTGGTTCAGCTGCAGGTTGGATTGAACACTCATTCCCTCCAGGAGAGAAGAAAAGAAAGACAAATAAGGAAGCAAAAGTTGAGGATGGGGGGATATGCGAGTGAGAGTAACCTGCAGCTGGTAACAGCAATGAATTCTTTAAAAATGGGATCATTAAAACGATGAATGTTTATTGAGCATGATCCACTACTTCAATCGTGATCAAAAAAAGTATCCCTGCTGCCATGAATCATTAACCATTATTTGTGAGTCAAAACTGCGTGGGGGACGGTCGGGTAGAAATTGACATGAAAAACTTCGACGGGAGGGTAACCTGTCGTCCAATCAGATGGACTTGTTCGGAACAAACCCCAGCTTGCCCTCCACTTCAGTGGGAGTAAAGGCAATCGATCTTAGAAAAATCTGGATGCATAACAAACAAACAGTGTGACCACGTTAAGCATGATGCGTTTGCTTCAAGCAGTATTTCCATCGTATTCCGGTGCTGAACGGTGGAGAGGACTCTACTTGTCCTACTTGGGGTGGCAGGCCCCTTCGCTGAGGGGGGCAGGGGGCATTGCCAGAACCAGATGTTGCTAAACCCAAACAATCTTCGGAAGCATTCACAGGCTTGCTTAAATTTAATTTTGGAAGCACTGACCTTTGGAGCCTCAGCAGCATCTTGCAAAAGCACTTCTCAACACTATCTCGAATTCTGTCCTGTCTCCCTCCTTAAAGAGAATCAATGTCAAGCCATAGGCAAAGCAATTTAGCTCCACCGGACAATTTGGAGTATCATGTCACAAAATCTGTCAAGTTTTGAAAAGTTTCTTACAGTCTTCCAAGCGCCAGGGTTGGAGTCTTTTTGTTCAATGTTTCAGATTTTGGGCTTTGCTTGGTATGGTGTAATTTTCTTTTGAATTGAAATGTAAAAATAAAAAAGATCAAATTAAGTTTCTTGTGTTCTGCAGCAATGACAATTAATCTACTTCTTTCACCTTTCCATCATCCCCTCACTGAAATTTCTCATCCACACCAGCAGCCATTCAACTTGGGGTGGTGCGGTGCAGATGGCGGGGTTGTCACCAACCCCATCATTCTGAGCACCATTTCAGATTTCAATTTTTCAAAATTTCTTCCCCTTCTGGAAGGGGGACACCCCCTCCCCGAACCCCTCCCCCGACATTGCGCTTCGCAAATCGCAACGTAATATCAGGAACAGCGTTGCCTTTTATCACTCTGTCACCCCCTGAAAATTTCATTCCTCCCCCACCCAGTTCAAAAATCCTGGCTACAGAACTGTGGGGTTGAGGTGATCGGATGGCACGTTCTCCCTCTCTCGCTCTGAAATGAATGCTGTTGTGCTTCCAGTTTGTTTTTGTGGGTTTAGTTCAATGGTAAAGGCTAGCTGTTTGGTTTTTGGTGATATCTTTTGCCATTTGGCTTTTGGTGATCTCTTTTGCCATTTGGCTTTTGGTGATCTCTTTTGCTGTTTGGCCTTTGGTGATCTCTTTTGCCATTTGGCTTTTGGTGATCTCTTTTGCCATTTGGCTTTTGGTGATCTCTTTTGCTGTTTGGCCTTTGGTGATCTCTTTTGCTGTTTGGCTTTTGGTGATATCTTTTGCCATTTGGCTTTTGGTGATCTCTTTTGCTGTTTGGCATTTCGTAATCTCTTTTGCTGTTTGGCCTTTGGTGATCTCTTTTGCCATTTGGCTTTTGGTGATCCCTTTTGCTGTTTGGCTTTTCGTGATCTCTTTTGTCATTTGGCTTTTGGTGATCTCTTTTTTGTTTGGTTTTCCGTGATCTTTAATGCTGTTTGGCTTTTCGTGATCTCTTTTGCCATTTGGCCTTTGGTGATCTCTTTTGCTGTTTGGCTTTTGGTGATCTCTTTTGCCATTTGGCTTTTGGTGATCTCTTTTGCTGTTTGGCTTCTGGTGATCTCTTCTTCCGTTTGGCTTTTCGTGATCTCTAATGCTGTTTGGCTTTTCGTGATCTCTTTTGCTGTTTGGCTCTTGGTGATCTCTTTTGCTGTTTGGTTTTTGGTGATCTCTTTTGCTGTTTGGCTCTTGGTGATATCTTTTGCCATTTGGCTTTTGGTGATCTCTTCTTCCGTTTGGCTTTTCGTGATCTTTAATGCTGCTTGGCTTTTCGTGATCTCTTTTGCCCTTTGGCTTTTGGTGATCCCTTTTGCTGTTTGGCTTTTCGTGATCTCTTTTGTCATTTGGCTTTTGGTGATCTCTTTTGCTGTTTGGCTTCTGGTGATCTCTTCTTCCGTTTGGCTTTTCGTGATCTTTAATGCTGTTTGGCTTTTCGTGATCTCTTTTGCCATTTGGCCTTTGGTGATCTCTTTTGCTGTTTGGCTTTTGGTTATCTCTTTTTCCATTTGGCTTTTGGTGATCTCTTTTGCTGTTCGGCTTTTGGTGATATCTTCTTCCGTTTGGCTTTTCGTGATCTCTAATGCTGTTTGGCTTTTCGTGATCTCTTTTGCTGTTTGGCTTTTGGTGATCTCTTTTGCCATTTGGCTTTTGGTGATCTCTTTTGCCATTTGGCTTTTGGTGATCTCTTTTGTCATTTGTCTTTTGGTGATCTCTTCTTCCGTTTGGCTTTTCGTGATCTCTTTTGCTGTTTGGCTTTTGGTGATCTCTTTTGCTGTTTGGTTTTTGGTGATCTCTTTTGCTGTTTGGCTCTTGGTGATATCTTTTGCCATTTGGCTTTTGGTGATCTCTTCTTCCGTTTGGCTTTTCGTGATCTTTAATGCTGCTTGGCTTTTCGTGATCTCTTTTGCCCTTTGGCTTTTGGTGATCCCTTTTGCTGTTTGGCTTTTCGTGATCTCTTTTGTCATTTGGCTTTTGGTGATCTCTTTTGCTGTTTGGCTTTTGGTGATATCTTCTTCCGTTTGGCTTTTCGTGATCTCTAATGCTGTTTGGCTTTTCGTGATCTCTTTTGCTGTTTGGCTTTTGGTTATCTCTTTTTCTGTTTGGCTTTTCGTGATCTCTTTTGCCATTTGGCTTTTGGTGATCTCTTTTGCCATTTGGCTTTTGGTGATCTCTTTTGTCATTTGTCTTTTGGTGATCTCTTCTTCCGTTTGGCTTTTCGTGATCTCTAATGCTGTTTGGCTTTTCGTGATCTCTTTTGCCCTTTGGCTTTTGGTGATCCCTTTTGCTGTTTGGCTTTTCGTGATCTCTTTTGTCATTTGGCTTTTGGTGATCTCATTTTTGTTTGGTTTTTCGTGATCTTTAATGCTGTTTGGCTTTTCGTGATCTCTTTTGCCATTTGGCCTTTGGTGATCTCTTTTGCTGTTTGGCTTTTGGTGATCTCTTTTGCAATTTGGCTTTTGGTGATCTCTTTTGCTGTTTGGCTTTTGGTGATCTCTTCTTCCGTTAGGCTTTTCGTGATCTCTAATGCTGTTTGGCTTTTCGTGATCTCTTTTCAGGGCCGGCCCGTGGTTTTCTGGCGCCCCGGGCAGATTCGATTTTTTGCGCCCCCAGCCCAGTGTCAGATAGAGCTGTTTGTAAAGGGGGTATGCTGTCACTTATTGGTCTGGGGCAGAGCCCCACCGGGGTGCTGTGTGGTGCCCCTAGTAGGAGGTCTGGGAATTCCGTTCCACAGATGTCCCGAGATTTTGAAAATTTTGAGTAATTTAGGATGCAAAATAGCAATTTCTCAATAAAATTTCGAACAGATTGCTGTCCTGAACCGCAGTGAAAATATCATTTCTTATGACCTCTTTATTGCCCCAACCTTCTGCTCGTGGGGTGATGGGATGGCGGATTTCATGCCAAAGCTAACAATAATGCCGCAAACTTAATGAGGTACCAACCGACTTACGACCTCGGGTGCTGGGATGAAGTTCTCAAAGAAAAAGCCCGTCGGCCGCCCAATGGAGAAAAAGCACGAATCCAGCAGCCGATGTCTGCTATATTATATATCACGAACCCACAGTCGATGTCTGCGCGGGCCTGTTTCCTCTGGCGCAAAATCAAAATGAACCCCAAGCATACTCGATCGCAAAGTCGTCCGCGGTGTCAAAATGAAGTTTGTGCAGCCAGCGCTGCCATTTTTGGAAATGTTTGACTTCTGCTTACAGGCATCCCTCTTCCCCGTTCAGTCTTCTGCTTGCCAAACCTTCATCCAATGATCCCTTTTTGAATTTTTATGCGACAGCCACCCCATTCCCATTCCAACACGGTCCCCGATGTGTGATGCATGACAGGATAGACGCTCGGTTGCACTTGGAAATGCACTTTATTTGGTAACATTTCCAATTTGGCCAAGTTTGCGCCGTTTGCGGACGTGATCAGCAGTTTTTTTTTTGTTTTTCTAAATAAAAGCTAACCAAACCTTCCCACCTTCACCGCCTGTTGTTCGTTGTCAACCCACTGCTAATCGTCCGCCTGTTGATTGTTTTCAACATCCCACTCACTATCCCCTCTCAACCGCAAATCGCGTCCGCGAACTTGGTCTACTCCACATGTACACAGGTCTTTTGGAACTGAACTCTTTATCCATGCAGAATACACATGCAGATCCCAAACTTGCAATGGAGCAGAAAGACAATTGGCAAGAGTCCGAATCCAAGGCATGTGCACTGTGCAGGGTGAAGACGCACGCAGCAGTTAGCTCATACACAATCTGAAACAATGGAGAGCTGCCACTCATGTGGTGGAAGTTCCATTGCTTTGCCATTGGTCGGTGCACCCTTGCAGCCATGATGCAGAATGAAATGCCAGAAACAGAATATGACAACAGACAAAAGAACGCCATTTTTTTGGTCATTGGCAAAAAATATGCAAGTGACACGGAGTGAATTAATCACAAAACAAAAAGAATGCATGACGAACCACAAGAATTTAAGAATAGTTTTATCCCGGATTTGGCGCCCATACTAAACAATTTGGCGCCCCTAAACAATTTGGCGCCCTGGGCAAATGCCGGTTTGACCGTACGGTCGGGCCGGCCCTGTCTCTTTTGTCCTTTGGCTTTTGGTGATCCCTTTTGCTGTTTGGTTTTTGGTGATCTCTTTTGTCATTTGGCTTTTGGTGATCTCTTTTGCTGTTTGGCTTCTGGTGATCTCTTTTGCTATTTGGTTCTGGTGATCTCTTTTGCAATTTGACTTTTGGTGATCTATTGTGATGTTTGGCTTTTGGAGATCCTTTTCAATTGTTGGAAAGCCAAGCCACCACACCTGCCAAGAATCATTGATATCATGTGCTTTTTGTGAGAAAAATATTACGAAAATAATTCAACCAGGAAACTTCAGCTCAACCAACTGACACCAACAGCACCAGCTCCATCTAGTAGCAGCACGCTGCTACGTAGATGGAGCGGGTGCTATTGGTGGAGCTAATTTGGAGATCCGAGAGCAAATGAGGATTGCATTAGAAGAATAACCGACAACTGTAGAGGCTAATCCCTGTCGTCACAAGCTGTTACTACAACAAATGGTGTCAGAAGAGTAGAGTAGGCTAGAGCATCATTAATTACATCACAATCCAGCATTGTACGCATGCATGTCAAGAATATTGCTTGACATGTCTGCCCTGCCTTAGAAGTTAATCCTGCAGAAACCAAACACTAATGCTTTCCAAGTAAGTAACACAATATAGCCAATGAATGAGGGTGTGGAATTGTTTGAAACTTGTTTTGGAGTTGCTTTGAAGATGTTGTGAAGGATCGGACACAATGAAATCGATCTGCCTAGCGAGTTTTTTAAATTCTCTTTTTTTTCAATTTGTGGTGGAAGTTAGGAACAGCAGCTCTTATCAAATTATATCGTGAGGGTGTAATTGACATGTAAAAAATAAGGGGTAGTTGTAAATCATATCTGATGGATGACATTCAACAACTGACCTGTTAGGTACCCAAGCACCTCCTCACCTACCCTCTTGCAACAGCCTTAAAGATGTTCTTTCTTCCCTGATGTACCTTGGTACCTTACCTACCTCATCGAAGCGCTTGTGTTGCCTACTACCTCCAACCTACCCTTTCTCTGGCCAATAAAATAAATCAAGCATTAGACCAGGCATGAAATCTGCATGGAGAATTTTGCAAGTGAAATAAAATAACGAAAACATGGAAATGGAACCGTTCCAACCCCATTCGTATATCTTTCACCTCCTGTGAGAGGCAAAGACAGACTGCCACTGACATTGCCCAGTTATTTTATAAAACGGTGCATCTGAACTGAATGAAGAAAGTCTTTCTTTCTGTTTTCTGCTTTTGGAGTTCTGTTCTGTTCTGTTCGACAAACCCCACCCGGCCACCCGATAATGCAGAGAAATTGAATTTCAGCCAAGCAAACAAACAAAGTTGAAAAAATAGAGCCACTGCCAGTGTGCTTCAGCTTGGGAGAGAGGAGGTACCTTGCGCTTGGACTTCAATGATTCTTAACTGGTTTTAACTTGACACAAGTTCCATCTCTGTTCAATTCAGTTCAGTTTCAAAGAGGATTGATTAAGCAATGCAATGCAAAGCACGATGATCCATCAATCTCTGACACCATCTAATTGACTTGAGGCATTTGAGGCCATTGATCTGGGACTACGTCCAGCTCATGAATGGTGGTGACATTGATGCATTCTGACTTGGAACCATTTGTGGAGCTGGCATTGGTGCCTGACTATGACTAGCATGAGATGACAGCATGTTGATGTTACTCATATTCAGTTGGTTCGAGTAGTGATAATTATTTGCAGAAGATGGCGCAGTCGCCGGCAACGGCAGTGGTGGAGGCATAACCAGCGATGAGCTGAGAGAAGACATCGGAGAAGACATCACAGATGATGAATTGTTCTGGCTCTGGTTTTGGTTCTGGTTCTGACTAGGAGACGATGAATAGGAAATATCTGAAAGCGAATAGGTAGGTAGTAAATTGTAAATCAAGCACATTTTCATGTTAACATATCAGTTAGTTATCCGTAAAGTCAAAGTAGGCTGCAAAAGTTGGAAGCCTAAGCTACTCCATCCAATCCAATCCAATCCTAAAAAAACAAGTGGATGTTTGCCACAGCAACGGCAAACTTTACCACTCAGGTCCAATCTTTGCAAGTGCTGGACGCTTCATCCTAAATCCAGAACCTGATGTGCAAAACATTATTTGCGTATCTCTGAAACTAAAGCAGCTACCGAAAAATGGTACTTAGACAACGTATCAAGAGCACATTGAAAACTGTTGCAATTGAAAAAGGTGCACAAAAATCTGAAAACTGTCTCATTTTCATCAATTCCGGGGCGGTGCGTCTCTCAAAAGAATATTTGGCCAGTCTGTTTTTTAAGGCTCATCGATATCTTTTTTTTTTCTTTTAGAAATATGCTCTGACAACCCTCGCTTCATGGTGGTTTGCCATTATCTGTTCAATATAGGCACCTACCTTCCTATGTTGTATCGCTGATGGACCAAGAATTAATAAACTGGATGGATATCTTGCCTACTGGCACAAACTTGCACATGACACTTCCGTGTTTGCATGTGAACACTGTACACCCCACCACCACCACTGCAAAAAGCGGCGGTGGTGGTGGGGTGTACAGGAATAAAAAAAAACAGTACAAAAAGAAAAAGACTTCCATCATGTGGCACACAGTGAGGGACACATGATCATCTTGACACACACACACACCCACCCACGCAGCACAAGCCTTTCTTTGATCATTGTTGGAAGACAACAGCTGGAAGCTTTTCAGCAAAATAAAGTTCAAGCCACACGCAACACGAGCCTTTGTTTGATCATTGGAGGACAACAGATGGTAAAGTTCATGCCACACGCAACAGGAGCCTTTCTTTGATCATTGGAGGATGACAGATGGGAAGATTTTCAGCAAAACAAAGTTCATGCCACACGCAACACGAGCCTTTGTTTGATCATTGGAGGACAACAGATGGTAAAGTTCATGCCACACGCAACACGAGCCTTTGTTTGATCATTGGAGGACAACAGATGGTAAAGTTCATGCCACACGCAACACGAGCCTTTGTTTGCTCATTGTAGGAGGACAACAGATGGAAGTTTTTCAGCAAAACAAAGTTCATGCCACACGCAACTCGAGCCTTTGTTTGATCATTGGAGGACAACAGATGGTAAAGTTCATGCCACACGCAACAGGAGCCTTTCTTTGATCATTGGAGGATGACAGATGGGAAGATTTTCAGCAAAACAAAGTTCATGCCACACGCAACACGAGCCTTTGTTTGATCATTGGAGGACAACAGATGGTAAAGTTCATGCCACACGCAACACGAGCCTTTGTTTGCTCATTGTTGGAGGACAACAGATGGAAGTTTTTCAGCAAAACAAAGTTCATGCCACACGCAACTCGAGCCTTTGTTTGATCATTGGAGGACAACAGATGGTAAAGTTCATGCCACACGCAACAGGAGCCTTTCTTTGATCATTGGAGGATGACAGATGGGAAGATTTTCAGCAAAACAAAGTTCATGCCACACGCAACACGAGCCTTTGTTTGATCATTGGAGGACAACAGATGGTAAAGTTCATGCCACACGCAACACGAGCCTTTGTTTGCTCATTGTTGGAGGACAACAGATGGAAGTTTTTCAGCAAAACAAAGTTCATGCCACACGCAACTCGAGCCTTTGTATCATTGGAGGACAACAGATGGTAAAGTTCATGCCACACGCAACAGGAGCCTTTCTTTGATCATTGGAGGATGACAGATGGGAAGATTTTCAGCAAAACAAAGTTCATGCCACACGCAACACGAGCCTTTGTTTGATCATTGGAGGACAACAGATGGTAAAGTTCATGCCACACGCAACACGAGCCTTTGTTTGATCATTGTTGGAGGACAACAGATGGAAGTTTTTCAGCAAAACAAAGTTCATGCCACACGCAACTCGAGCCTTTGTTTGATCATTGGAGGACAACAGATGGTAAAGTTCATGCCACACGCAACAGGAGCCTTTCTTTGATCATTGGAGGATGACAGATGGGAAGATTTTCAGCAAAACAAAGTTCATGCCACACGCAACACGAGCCTTTGTTTGATCATTGGAGGACAACAGATGGTAAAGTTCATGCCACACGCAACACGAGCCTTTGTTTGATCATTGGAGGACAACAGATGAAGTTTTTCATCAAAACAAAGTTCATGCCAATGAAATTTCCCAGGTCAGAACAACTGAATCGCACAACACACAGTTCGGATGACCAAACTGACTGTCGATTTGGCCATTCCGTGCTGCATTTCCACCAAGCGTGTATGAAGCGCATCTTCACTTTTTCTCAAAAGGTGGAGCTGCTGTTCATAGCCGCTACATGGCCGAATTGAATTCAATTGGGCCATGCAATCCCAATCATTCTCGATGTTTGAAGTGCAACACACCATTTTGGCTTTTTTATTATTTTTTTCCGAACAGCATGATTGTTGAAGTCTTTTTTGATTTCCCTGCCTCACCCAGTTCTTGAATGTTCATTCACGAATAAAAAAAATTGCTGGCTGGTCTTTTCTTTAAAAAAAAAAAAAAAAAGATGAATGAAAAGGAATAAACCGTAAGGAAAGCCGCCAAGATGCACTTTTTTGGAATCCGTTGCTCTGGCTGAAACTGTAAAAAATGCCCTTCAAAAAATTGGCTCTGAAAATTGCCCTTGAAAAAATGGCTCTGAAAATGGGCAATTGCTAAAGGCAGTAAAGGCGCCAATTCAAACACAGTAATTATGTATTTCCTCCAACTCCCGATCGGTTCAGCTTGCCACCTAGCCTAGATGTAGGCAAAATGGCCATGTTTAAGTACGGCCCACACACAGATGGTCACAAACAAACTTCTTTAATGCTTTGGGATTGCATTAAAATGTCAAAATGTGTCCAATAGGCAATAGGTAGATTTTTGTTTACCATAGAAATGCCCATGTCTGACGAATTGATACTCTTCTGGTGAGTGTGTAATTCTGTTGGAAAAATGCATGGCACCCATGAAAAAATGTAAATTTTTCATCTCCCTCTTCCTCCCGTTGGCCCCCTCCCACCCCTCCACACGCGTAAGTGTAACGTGGCATGCGTGTGTCACGTGGGATGGATGAAAATGAGCAGCTATTATTGCCTGGTTGGGCAATCATCACCTCCCAGATGTACCTACCCAGCAACAGCAACCCAGAAAGTTGGTTTCTCAGATTACCTTTCTTCAGGATTTTCTCAGGTGAAAGATGAATAGAATATCGCACACACACGTTCACAACGCCAACAATAACTGGCACAGTCGTCTAGTAGGTATACCTATCATGAATAATTTCGACACAAATGCACAGACTGGCCATGGAAATGGGTCACAATAATTCTGAGCCAGTAAGGGTTTGACCAAAACCAAAAATCAATCTTGCTTTCAGTCTAAAAACAACAGTAGGCAGTAGTAGGTCAATGCATACTTGATGGCGATGTGCCTGGTCTATCAGCAGTTGACATCTTTGAAAATGCCGCAAGTGTGTCAGGGAAATTTGGAGGCGTTGCAGGTGTATTGCAAGGTGTCATCAGCTGAAAAACAAACAAAGAGAGAAACAGGATAATAAACCATCTCTTGCTATTTAATTGCAGAGTTTTTGGAAAAATTAACAACTCATGCAATAAATTGAGTTGTCTGAGCCTGCAAGCAACCAAAACAGAACAGAACAGATGTTCAAAGGGAACATCAACATGGAACTCTCACTCAGACTAAGACTCAGGGGAGGAAAAACATTTCATGTCCAATGATTTTTGCAGTCTATACTCGATCTCAATTGGGTGAAAATTAGCAAATCACTACCTAATTAGCAATCCAGCGATCAAATTTCTGTTGGTCTTGCTTGAAGCCAAAACACGTGTCGGGGGCAAGCGAGGCACTTGGGGCATTTAGGACTGCCCCCTGCCGAAATAAAAGCCTGTCATGTTGAGAAATGGTGAGCCAATTTATTTCACAGTGGAACAAGTCCAGTACAAGACGACTAAAATGCATTCAGGAGCAATCAGATGATTTCTGTGAATGCATGTCAGCTGTGCGAAAGCAAAACGAGACAGCTGCCTGATTTTCAAGATCGACTGGATGCAAAACTGCTAACATGAAATGAAAAACTGAAGAAACTTTCAGCATCAGCAGAATGGCGTTCAATTAACGTGGAGAGGAAATGCTGTGAAACCCGAGGGCAGTATTGACAAGCAAAAACTGACGTTTGTAAAGTCGGGGACTTTTGGGCTATTCTGGATAAAAAAGTAAAACTGCTGACGGAGATTTTTTCATGTAGGCCTATACGAAGGAAAGTCAAAAAATTTCATGCCTGACCCAGCAGGTGTAAGCGTTTGATAATTTATTTGTAGGTGAACAACTATACCTTTAAATGATTGTTCTCTAAATTTCTTTGCTCTAGCTTTTGTAGTTGAGCTGTAATCTAAATTATTTCGCTGACTGGAGTCCAGCTGTCATCGATTCGGGTGAAAATGGTCAAAATGAAACATTGTGCAGTCAGAGAGTTTTTGACATTGGAAAAAAGTTCACTGAAAGAAATTCACGGATGCATTAATGCTCTCTGCCAGGCATCTGCTTCATCATACAAAGTGGTCAAAGTCTGGGCAGTGGGCCTGCCAAATCAAACTTGGAAGAAAATTGTCAACAACATGACACTTGCCCATCACCTTGTCTGCAGTTGCAAGAATCATTTTGGGCACTGGAATGGAGCAAGAAATTTCAGGCCCTGATGATCCATCCTCCCGAGCTTCATTTCTCAACTCCAGTCACATTTTATCCCGGTCGAGTGTCATCTAACCTGGGATCACTGCTACCGTGCTCCAAATTTTTCCCAAGCCTAACCTACCTGCCCAGTCATGCAAATTCAATGATATCAACGACAAACCTGGCTCAAATGTGCATTGTGATTATATCCTGGAACGGAAACTTCTTGAAAGAATATGCTCAATGCAGTCTAGAAAAGGAAATGAGAATTTAGATAACATTAAGATACGATGAGATAATTTGGCCAATGAATTTAATTAACTTTAGGTAATTTAATTTAATAATTCACGTACCTAACTCAATTTAATTTAGGGATAATTCAGATTCCTCAGGCATTGTGTGCCTACCTCAGCATGGTGAAAGCATATTTGTTGGAACAAAATTTATCTCGTAGGTAGCAGTACCAACTGTGTGTGAAGAAGAAAATGAACTCACACGGCTTCTTCTTTGTTGCAAGCACTTCATTTTTTTTCTGTTGGCCTTGACAATATTTAGAGGCCATTTCATTTTGTTTATCAATAAACAAAAGTTTTCAAAATACAAAGCAATTTTACTTGCAACTATGTTTATTCAGAATTAGTGCCATATGCATTGCAATGATTGACAATGGAGCTAAGCCACAGGCAATCAATCAATCAATCTGTTAGCATTCTTATGTCCATTGCTCTTCCATCATCATCATCATCATTTGCCATTCCGATTAGAAAAGACAGTCATGTCGTTCGGAAAGAAAGGGCCACCAACAACAATGCCCATGGCAATTCTCAATAAGCGCACATAATGACAAAACAATAAACACAGAAATGCTGAGAGTTGGACACTGGAGTGCCAAATACCTACCTAATGTTTATTTTTCGTGGAATAACTATGTACAGTTAAAGAAAAAAGGATTGTCTGTCAGGTAGGGCCTACCTATATGGGCGGACAAAGGCCCCGACCTGGCACGTGCGCCAACAGAAAAAGCAGAGTTTTTTGGAATGGGGAGGGGGATTTTACGTAGGCTGTTCAATATCAAGTAAGAGTGATATCATTGTGTTGTCCCCTTTGCTTCAACAAGCCTGGTTCTTACTTTATTTAAAAAAAATTGGTTGTTGCACAGCACTCTGGTCAAAATTTAACCCGACAGAAAATGGTTTGTTTACAGAATGTCCGACAACTGGGAAGTGGTGTGGTTTTGTGTGGCCGCCAGGGAAAAAAAGAATATATTCAATCCGAGTGAATCAGTGCAGAAGGGGACTAATTTGATAAATATCACCAAGCCAAGAAAATGGATGAAGAACACAGAGAATGATCTCGCAACTCTCACTTGATTCTGAACAGCCCACGTACTTTTACTGGGCATTTTTCAGACCACGGTTTCCCCGACAATCTTTTCTTCGTTGCCTGTACATTTTACTGGTGCAACAGCTACAGCTGCCCGTTCCGAGGCAATGGACCACTAGACAGAGTGTAATCTGGGGCTGCAGCGTTCCAGATGGGGCTGCCATCATTCTTCCAAAGTGCAGACAACCCAGTAAGAGCTTCGTGTGATGGAGTCCCCCAAAATCAAGATGCATTTTATTTAAGACACAAGAACAGGTTCTAAAAATGACAGAAAGAAGTTCAGAGGTCTCATTCAGGGGAAAATTCATAATGCACCAGTACTGGTTTTCAGTAAAAAATTTGCAAAAAAATTGAATTAGGTAAATAACATTCCGGATTTCTAAAGCTGAAGGTAAAAAATGACCTATTGAGGACAGTCAGTTTTTAAGGCGATCAGATCACACAAAAACCCAGAAAACTGTAACTTCCTCCTACTAACTCTTAGGGTTGATACTAAAGATAGCTGGGTAGGTACCCAGCTATCTTATGTAAAAAAAAGACTCCACATGATTACAGTAGGTATGGTAGGCCATTCAATCCTGACAGGCTTTCTATCTACGGCAGAATACGTCAAAACTGCAAACAAGAAGATAGGTGTCATGCTTTCCCAATAAAAAAGAAATAGGTAGCTGGGCTTAGTTTCCCAGACTTTTCTGCTGGACTCAGATTCACTGAACTGGACTTCCTAGTTCTTTGTTCTTACCTCAAACTGCCAGTGTGCAGCTTGCAACAACTGTTTTGCTTGCTCTCTTGCACACCTGCATACAAAAAGAGACATAAAATATAAATCTAAATCAGTGCAAGGCCTAAGCATACTCAAGACAGGATGGCAGGGCATGCAAGGTTCCAGGAAATAAAGCAAGAAGGCGTGGTCGAATACCCAACTACCTTTTCTGGTCTGTAAGTAGATCAATCAAATATGCCATTTGGAAGTGGGTGGTGGTGAGCAGCAATCAACCATAATGAGGCAGGCAGCAGGCACTGATCAAATGATGGGTCACTCATGCCAATGATGGGTTTCATTGATTTTATGCTTGATTTGAGGGCAATGAGATCGATTGTCACAGCACCAGATCAGAGACACCCAACATTGCAGGTCGAGTGACAAAGTCAACTATTTGCTGAAGGGAGAACCCATCACACAAATGCCGCCGACCCTCAGGGTAATTGCATTGCTACAGGGTTGCCACAGAAATGGTAAATTGGTTTTCCCGTAGATTTCAAGTAGATACGGGGGCGAAGCCCCTGCCGGGGGGGTCTGGGGGGCGGAGTCCCCCCAGTAGAAATTTTTTTAAATGTGCCCCATGTCAGATGGCAGGAAAACACAGTTTTGCCGTAATTTGAGCCGCCAAGATGTGACATTCACAAGCATGACGAAATTTTTTTCCATAAATCATTATTTTGGTTATCATTTTTCAGTAGCAGTTATAGGTACCTATTTCAATAAAAGTTTCCCCTGGCCCCTCCAACGCCGATGAATGCAACAAAGCAAATGAATGGTTTACATAGCCACTCGACATTTACAACCTTCTACCAACAATTGCTTGCTACATTCATCATAGGGGTGTGCCAGCCAACCAACAATCTGTTCATTAATTTCAAATTAATAACTTCATTAGGCACCTAAATTGAAATTTGATCATACCATAAATTGTAAACCAAATTGATTCAGACACAAAGGCACCAGGAAATTGGTTAAACGCTGTTGTTACTTCTGGAAGCTCAGAAATTATGAACAAAAATTTGATAAGAATGAACAGGCTGTCTTGGTTCAGGAGTATTACAAACGTACAAAAATTACTCCCATAAGGCAGTGTTTCCACGGACGTTTTGGTGTCCTCCGTGTGTTCCTCTTGCATTTCGCAAATTTTGCATGTAGTAACAGCAGAAATATATCAGTCAGCATGACTGATTCACTTCGAAATCGATATAAAAAAATGCTAAATCGGGAGTCGTAGCGACACGCTGCGATTCCAAAACGTCCATGGAAACTGCCTAAGAACCATTGCTGGCTCCAATAAGGAAATTTTCTTTTTCTTAATTTTATTGTTTTAATTATAAAAAATGAGCAATACACAGTTAGGAACACCGCATCGTTCTTCTTGATTTTCTTTTGTAAAATATCAAAAAACCGCCAGTTAACGTTTGGACCATCCATGGAGATGTTTTCAATGTTGCTCAGTTCAAGGGGGCTGATTTTTGTTAGGAATGCAGTTAGCATGTCATCAGCTGTCGAATGAGAAGAAATGCAGAAGAAAAAATATCGTGTTTGACTTGATCACTCTGCTTATCCCAGTAACGAACAAGCAAGTCCATTTGCTTGTTTGCATGACAGCATTGAGCGACTCATCAAACATCACAGAAAAATGGGATGGTTTGCCAATGTGATCAATCAATTCCTGATGAAAGTAAGGAGACAGTCCGAATGAAGTCACGTAGGGCCTAACTGCTCTTGGTTTTTCCACAGGCAAAATGTTTTGCAATATCACTGTCGGGGAACATAGCAGCAAACAATTTGCCAGTCTCAGCCATTTTCAATGCCCAGATGATCCCACTAACAACTACTTACACCTCTAGGAATCATCTTCAATGAACATGGGTCAAGGTCCCTTGGCTTGGAACTTCACCATCCTTGCTTGTAGGTTTTACCTTGTTAGCAGTTGAAATAAAAATTCTTTATGCTGTGCTTCGCTCTGCAAACTTAATCTGATGTTTTTGACCCTTAACATGAGAGTCCAGAGCACTTAAACCCATGTTGGAAACATCAATGTCTTTTATGCACCAAACACAACGAGCTGCATTGGGGGATCCAGGTATTTCCTGAAGCCAACTGGAATATTTGGTATCTTCCAGCCAAGCTTTTTTAAATACATTTTTGTATTTAAATTTTGGCATCTTGTCTTGTACTACCAAAAAGAGTAAAATGAAAAAACAGATTAGAATAATATCAAAATTATGTAGGTAGTAAATAATTATGACTTATCAAAAAAGCAAAACATTTCATTAGCTTTGCCTTCAATTTGTTTTATCATCAGGCATCATCTTTATTCCAAAAACTACCTATTACATACTTTTATTAAGGATAATCCTCAAATTCCAGTAGGTAGTTATTTTATATTTTCCAGTAGATTCCAGTATTTCAAGTAGCAAAAGCTATTTCCAGTAGATTCCAGTTTTTCCAGGTTTTCCAGTAGTTGTGCCTGTTGCTACATCTCTCGTTTTGGTGCAATTTCACCTTGCAACAGGGGGTACTTACTGAGAGGAGACAAGGTGGTTGTGGCTAGATGGATAGCAGATCATTGAAATAAATGTTAGGTACCCGAAGTGAAAACATGTGAATGTCCACCTAAACGATTGGATTGTACCTACAAGCACGGGTGATAGCATCAAAAACTCCGAGTTCCGAGTACCCATGTCATCGAAAAACAATTTGGACAGAGGTTAGGATGACAATATAGCAACAAGATAAAAGGAGGTGGCAAGGAGAAGGCCAACATGATGCAAATCAGTTCCATGTCCTGATGCACGAAAAAGCATAGGCTGCAGTTTCTTCCTATTCCTTCACAGCAAGAAGTACTACCTACATACTACACCAGATCTTGAACGATGTCTTCGAAAAACAACATTCCGGATCTTGGGGAAGGGGAAGTAGGTAGGTACGAGGGTCAGTCAACTTCCGATGAGAATGGCCCAGTAAATGTTATCCAATTCGAATGAAACTTTGCAGAGTAGTATTTTGGTCTTATTTAGGACGACACACAAAATTTTAGCGATTTCCTACAATGAGAACAGATTTGGGAAGGCTTCAAAGCTAATGCCCGATTCTGACTCTTTTATGAGCTCGGCATCATTTGAACAACGAGCAGTGAATCAATTTCTCTCCATGGATGGAGTGACACCATTTGACTTTCATTTCCTCAATCAAGGTCAAAATGTACCATGAAGATTCTCCTTCACATTCTGTAACTTACCTACCGCTGAGTTGAAAAGTTCAAATGGGGTCAGACTTGTCATGAGGAAGAGACCTGTGATGCAAGCCAGCGATGCCAAGAAGCCTTAACCCACTTTGACAGAAAAGTCAAAATCAAACATTCGAACTGCTCAGAAAACTGTCCTAAGTGTCGTAAATCTCTGAAATTTTGTGTGTCTTCCTAAATAAAACCAAACTCCTCCTATGCAAAGTTTCATTCAAATTGGGTACTTTCTTCTGGACCATTCTCATCGGAAGTTGACCGACCCTCGTACTTAGGTACCTCCTTCATTTTCTATGCAAGAAGTATAAGAAGTATCAGGCCATGAATCTGTGATAGCAACACAGTCCGCACTGACGGAGTCAAGAATGGACCACAATATGGAAGAAGGCTGCATGCGCCCAACAGAAAAAAGAGGAGATTGAGTGTTGTGCTAAGCTGAGTGGGGACTGCGGAATGCTAGGCAAGCCAACTTGGCAAACTAGTAGGTAGCAATGTAACAATGCACGGTAAGAGCATCTGCTCACTGAATAAGTGCCTTCTTCAAAGATAGAGGAAGGCCACTCTCTCCAAAGTAGCAAGCAGATTCCTCCAGTTTAAATCCTGAGAGCATTTTCACTGTGCAATGGGGTTGCTCATCGGAGAAAGTTCAGGTTGGTAGTACCCATGTAAAGTGGCGGTAAAGTTATTGGGCTGAAAAGATTTGATCGAGTGAGAAGAAACAGTAGGTATGCATGTGCATCACTGGTGTCCAAAAAATGAAGCATTAGAGTGCTAAGTGTGGATTAGGGTGAGGGGAGAAAAAAAACTTACCCAGCGGCAAGCACAAATTGATTTATCATAACTTGCTCCCTCAAGGAATCCATTGTTCCAAGACCACTGCCTCTGCAACAACAGTTGGGTTGGTTGGCAGAGAGGCAGGTAACAACAACCTGAATGTGAATTCAACTGTTCCAAGAGTCGGAACAATTTCCAATGGAAGCAAAAGTTCCAACCGTCAAGCAATCTCCTATGAATCCAGCAACAGTAAACTTCCGCCCCTGGTAGCAATGGCGTACCTACCTGCCAAATTCGCCAGAAAAAAAAAAGAAAATTTATTTTTCTCAATAAAAATGGCAAAATCACAAATGGAGTTCTGGAAGCTCATGCATGATTGATCGGTCCAGTACCAGAAGAAGAAGCTAAAGGCAGAACACTCTGATTTTAAAGAGAAGTTTGAATTGCCTTTCTACACGTCCACTGATAAATGTCCAACCTCTGAAGCTGGAGAAAGCTCTTTCAAGCTTTGTCACTGCCAATCACAGATTCTCTGTGGAAGTAGGCAGATAATGGGGTCTGGAGAAGAGATCGTCTCTGCAAATTACGCAGCTTTGATAATGTTGTGGATGAGTTTCATGATTTTTTGTTTCTCCCCATTTTCAAAAGACATAATAGTTAGGTACCTTAACCAATTTTGCTCAGGGTAGAGAGGAGCACTAGGCATTCGCTTCTTCTGCTGCGGAATTGAAAGGCTTGGCCATATTTGTTTTAAGCCTACTATCATTGTAATTCACTTCAGAAATGTGGACCACCACAAGTATTTTCAATGATAAGTTGGTGTTGGTGCCAACCTGCCCAAAAATTCAAAGGGCACAGGTCAGCCTAAGGCAGGGCTGCAAAAAGTCGTTTGGAGCCCTGGAGCAGACACCACCCTGTAGTTCAGAAAATCTTACCGCTATCAAGATTTTGATTGGTTCAGGGCTTCAAACATTTCTCCAGCTCTTTCAGCACAAAATTGCAGACATCTATGCCAATTTTTCATGGCATAGTGGTAAATAGATGAGGGTGTGTTCCTGAGCTCTGAAAATACTGCTTTTTGCTTGGTAAGTCTTGAAATCTTCCATTCCATTTTGCCCAAGTTTTAGATTTTTGGATGATAAACACCACATCTATGAACAATTACTGCCTACTCCAAGCCCATAGTCCTGATTTGGCACCAGCTATTTTTGGTTGTTATACCTAAACTGAAAACAACTTGGCAGAAAAACCATGTCCACGTTTCAGGATTCTGTGAGTCTTTTTGTGTCTAGACGAGAGTTTTGGCGAAATGTTACGTTATCAGTTATTGAGTCGTCAGAGTGAGGGATGGCCAAGAAAGAAGGCATATGATCTGATATAGGATAGCCAATGGTAGCCGTGACGCAGTTGTCCAACTTTGTTATGTTTGTGAACATCACATCTAAGATAGATGACGAAGTGCTTGTAGTCCTTGTTGGGGTTGTAATAAGCTGCGTAAATTGTAAATTGGAGAGTGTTGACATGAGGCGTGTTGAAGAAGGTGTTATTTGGGAAACATCAATGTTGAAATCTCCAATCAAAAAGACATCAGGTTTGCCCCTGCACCGCTGACCATGGTCACCGGTGCAGAGGTTTTGCTGCGATGAAATCTCCAAAATTGTTTTGTGGAGATTACATCATTCACAGCCAAGGCTTGAACAAATTTTCTCTCTTTGGAGTGCAGCTCCTGCTGATAGTCCCGTAAGGCAGAAGCATACTGGGAAAGTAAGCCTGCCTCAGAAGAACATTGCTGGAAAAGCTGTTGGAGATGCAAATAGTTTTTAAGGAGGTCAGGCGTAAACCACAATGGGAAAGTGAAGCCGGAACAATTGATGGCTTGGTTGCAAATCTGTGACCCTTCGAACGCATCCGTACCCACGCCAAGTCCGCAGCCAGGGTTCGCCCAAATGGTTAAAATCAAGAAATAAATTAAAAGGGAAAGAAAAACTGCCCTAGCCACGAGTCGCATCTTTTGATTTTGCTCGGAAATTGTGCAGTGCAATCAGAAAAGCACGAGGCTGCATATTCAATTTTTCCGCACATTTCAAAAACACCACCGAACGCGTCGGCGGCAAGAGAGGGAATGACATGTAGGCCCAAGGCATCCACCTTGCAGAGGGCTTATCATGTAGGCCCAAGGCATCCACCTGGCAGGCATTCGTCAGGTTGGTGCCTAATGTTTTTTGAATCCACTCAAACCATCATAATCAGTCGCAAAATCGTAACATGTGATCCATCTATTTTTTATGGATTTTACGATCTGCTAGGAAGCCTAGCAGATCGTAGAATCCATATATAATAAATGGATCACATGTTACGATTTTGCGACTGATTACGATGGTTTGAGTGGATAAAAAACATTGGGTACCTTTTTTCTACGGGGGTCAACAGAAAATGATGAAAACCAAATTAATGATGTGTGAACACTGATGCTTGGAACACTGCAAGGTTGGTTGAATTGTTTTTGTTGCATTTTCCATTTCTGAATGAATACTCTATACTTGTCAATTGTATTGAGGATAAATGTTGCTCTGAAATTGCGGGGAGGGTACAAACACGAACATTGCACATCTCTTTGATTGATAAACAAAATCGATTGATGCACTTCGCTTTTGTTGTTTGAGGGGAGGGTACAAACAAACACGAACATTGCACATCTCTTTGATTGATAAACAAAATTGATTGATGCACTTCGTTTTTGTTGTTTCCCTGCAATTTTTGAAACCCTTTGGAGTCCGAAACCTATTTTTGCATCGCTAAAATTGCCTATTTTTGATACAAAATTCTTTGTGAAAATTTTTGTTCCTGTATGATTAAAAAAGAAATAAACAAATTTGAGAAAAGCAGAAAAAAAAACAGTTTTTATTAATTCACAGTGTTTTGTCCCCATTTTTTTATTTTTTAATAATTGCATTTCCTCTTACATTTACAAAAATTTGACATGAAATAACAATTGTTAGACATATTTCGACAGTCCTTTGCAGAAGTTAGGTAGGTTGGTAGTTAATTTGACAATTATTATTCGATTTTATCGGTACATTACAAAATAATTGACACGCAGGGAGGTATGCAAAAAAGAGCCAAAAGTAGGACCAAGTAAGAAACACAGAATTCCAACTTACAGATGAGCAGACACCACGCAGCACTCCTCCATCATGTAGGTGGAACCGGCATGATCGATGTTGCACACCAATTTAAATGTTTGCAGCGCACAAATTAAACACACACCAGTGGAAATAATAGCCTGGATTGGCACCAAAATGATCACAATGGTGCAAGTGTAGGAAATTCAACGAAAGAAACCCTAGATGATAGAGGAAGTGCCGCATAGAGCAGCACATCCAAAGTGCGCCAGCCAAAAGCCGACTTTGCCGGGTTTTTTTTTATCGACACTTTTTAGACCTGGTCCCTAAAATAT
>JASGXE010015168.1:0-36345 GCA_030068105.1 Sinentomon sp. SZTP_YWyxl | reverse complement strand
AAAAGAAGGAAAACAACCGCAAAAACCGGCACCGACGAAGAGAAGAGTTGGCATGCAGCATGCCAAAACACAGCCGTGCGAGATGCTTGCTGATCGAATTGATAAACTTTTGAACGAAAGACGGCAAATAGGCAAAAAAACTTCATTTACCCAGTAAGTGATGGCTTCTTGCGACTGAAAGGGCGAGGTCAAAGACCGCGAGATGTTAATAGAGTGACTAAAAACGGTGCAAATGCAGCGAGGAGTGTAAAGAAAAAGAACAAGAAACAAGAAAAACGTACTCGTACTTTCTGTTCTGCATGTGGTAGAGACTTTGTCGCGTGGAAGTTTAGCTCCCACAGATGCTTGGCTCACGAAACGTTTCAGTGTAAACATTGCGAAAACAGTTTCAGATTTCGATCGCATTTAAACAATCATGTGGCCAGATTTCATGGATGCGAGTTGTGCAAGTTTAAGAGAAAGTTTGCCTCTGCTAAATCGTACACGGTTCATCAGAAACGATTCCACACTTTTCACCGGTCACCTGAAGCACAACCAGAAGAAGAAAAAGTATCCTCTTTCATTGGAGAACAATCGACTCAGCATGCATCATTGTCATTGAATGCGAATGCAATGACCGAAGGAAGTGCTGAGATGGAAACTGGTACCGTCCCCTTAAACCGTTCAATGTCAACCACCGCAGTTTCTACTACCAAATCCGGTCCAAGTGTTCGTCGTGACGGAAAGGAAAGGCAACAATTCCCGTGTTTGATCGATGAAAGGTGTTTTAATGATGCAGCTCTCGTGATCGAATTGCCAATTGATGACCCATTTCGTTTTGATGAGGTGATAGCAATTGCTAAGAGACAGATTTCGGCAATCTTAAGGGAACCGCAAAGAACTCTCTTCACTCAACGTGGAGGAAACGGGAAGCATTTTCGGAGAGGACGGGGCGGCGAGACAACCACAGTACACGCAACAGTTTGATGCTGACGATCACCAGCAGACATCGCAAGCTTGGTTCAGAAGCAACTGCCAACCAGTGTACGCTTTTTCCAATCGCCAGAAATTCATAAACAGAGCCATGGAAAAAATTTTCAATTCGATGAGTTCATATCAGGCAGAATCCAGCAACTGGAGACTGGACAAAATTCTGCGTGTGAGAATTGGAATTCTGCAATATAATCCGCTCCAATCACTGTCCTCGAAGGAGGCCGAAAGTCGACCAGCGTGTGATGACACTCCTACACTCAAAGCAGGCTCGCGATACGTACGATTGCCTGAAAAACTGCACAAGAATCGTTATCTAGTAAATATGGCAAATTTCGATGATGATAGGTGTTTCATCTACTGCGTCCTGAGTCACCTTTACCCAAAAACCCAGAATCGTCAATCCGTCCACCAATATTTGAAGCACGAAAAAAATCTTGACCTCACTGGCATAACTTTCCCAGTCGATGGTGATGGTGTAAGGAAATTCGAAACAAGGAACAGGAACATAAGCATCATGATAATTGGTTACGAAAGAGGGCAGTTGTTTCCGGTCCACGTTTCAAAATTTCAAAATCTGCGTGAGCATACGATTTACCTTCTGATGTACAGTACGGAATCGACATCCCATTATTGTCTCATCACCGACATTCGTCTCTTCCTGAAATCATTCATGAGCGTCGGAAAAGGAGGTTTGTGTTTAAGGTGTTTTCATCAATTCAGATGGAAACAAAATTTCGTCGCACACCTGGCTAACTGCAGGCTAAAACCCGTACAAAAAGTCTCTCTGCCATCGCAGGATCGCCGATTCGTTCACTTTCGAGATCATTACAAAAAACTGGCTGCCCGATTTCTACTTTTTTTTGATTTTGAGAGCGTGTTGGTTCCGATTTCAGGATGTATTCCTGATGCCGAAAAGAGATCGTTTACACAGAAGGAATCACATCATGTTCCGTGTGCTTTCTGCTATGTCATAATTCGTTGCGAATGCGGGTTACCCAGTGCATGCAATATTTCTTGATTTCTCTAAAGCCTTTGACCTCGTCCCACACGACAAATTGGTAAACAAGCTGATTTCTCTAAATTTCCCAGCTGCAATTGTAGAACTAGTTTCATCATTCCTTTCTCATCGCACCCAGCAAGTGTCAGTTAATGGGTCACTCTCTACACCTCATCCTGTCACTTCTGGAGTCCCACAGGGCAGCGTAATTGGTCCGATTCTTTTCCTAATTTATGTGAATGACGTAACTGAGGGCCTGGCATCTTGTATTCGCCTATTCGCCGATGATATCATCATTTACAGAGCGATCAAAAAACCCACAGATATCCACATACTGTCTGACGATCTTAGCCGCATTTCTGAGTGGTGCAACACCTGGGGAATGAGACTAAATCCCGATAAATGCAAAACAATGTCCTTTTCCAGAGATGTTAACCCTTCCCCGTACATGATTCCCTGCTATTGCCTAACTGGCACCCCATTGGAAAGCGTTCCAGCCTATAAATACTTAGGAGTAATCCTAAGAGCCGACCTCAGTTGGGGCGACCATATTCGGTCGACTGCCTCAAGAGCGAGTCGGCTTGTCGGCTTCATCCAAAGGAATCTCAAGTTTTCGACTCCTGCAGCTAGAAGGAAGGCATATATGTCCTTTGTGCTGCCAGTGCTGGAATACGCGAGCGCTGCATGGGACCCGATGCTTGCTTCCGAGATTCATATTTTAGAAAGTACCCAGAGACTTGCTGCCAGTGTTATCTCCGGGAACTTCCGTCGCTGTGCCTCCGTTTCAGCAATCTTGTCAGACCTCCAACTCGAACCCCTTCGTGATAGACGACGTAACCGCCGACTCAAAATTTTTTCTGACCTTGTTTTCCAAAAATGTCCTGTTCCTCTGCCTGACTGCTATCGCCTCAAACCAGTTCAACGCCGTTCCGACCACGGGTTTTGTTTTTCATATCCAACACCTAGACACAATTTTCTTCTGAATTCATTTTTTCCAAAAACCATAAGAGATTGGAATTCCCTCTACACTCCGTCTCCGTTGTTTCCAAAGCGCTCCTGAAATAGACATTGGCTCGATAAGGCATTTCCCTCCCCCCTCATTTAAATTACATGCGTCAGTGAAACGGGAGCGATTTCTCATGCACTTCATGCATTATTTTATTGTTGCCATTTGTTTTTACCTGCCGACCCTTTTTTTAAATTCATTTGACGATGTTGTTGAAAACAGAATTGTAAGTACCATGGAGCGGTGTGCTCTCTGCCCCCAAAATTCTTTGGGGCAGTATTGTGTGCAAATTAAATTAAATTAAATAATTGATACCAAGGCGAGAAAATTGGTTAAGAACCCATTTCTGTACGTGGCAAAGCATAAAGATGACGATGTCATTTCAGTTTTCTTTGAACGTTTACTGGCCGAACAGGATGAGCTGCTGAAGGAATTGGATAAAGTTGTACCCTACCAACTCAGTGAAGAGCAGTACCGCCGATTGAAGGAGTCGACCACGGAATGTCACATTTGCAAGAAAAAGTTCTCTCCGGTGGAAAAAGATGACACGGTATTGGATCATGACCATCAAGATGGAAGCATCAGGGGATTTGTGCATAAAGTGTGTAATTTTTCCTACAGAGTCAGAAAGAATATATTCGCGGTAGCCCATGGCGGGTCCGGCTACGACTTTCATCTGTTAATAAGTGGTTTGGGAAGATTCTTGGACAAAGAACGCAAGGAGTACGGACGCGAGCATAAATTAAGCGCATTCGGAAGAAGTCGTGAGAAGATTTTGTCAATGAAACTAGATAGCTGCATAATATTGGACAGTCATGAATTTTAGAGCGGATCTCTACTGTCGTTGGCTGAGCAACTGAAGAGCGAAGCTGGCACTAGCAGCTTTCCATATTTGAGAAGTGCGTTTTGCAGTGAGAGTTGCCGACCGTCCGCATACGACGATCACATCATGGACCTTCTGACACAGAAAGCCTGCTTTCCCTATAATTATCTCACGTCGTTCGAACCGATCTTGAATCATCAGCACGGACTTCCTGCAAAAGATGCTTTCTATAACGTGCTAACGGCTGAAGGGATCACCGACTCTGATTACAAGCGTACTCAACACGTGTATAGTGTAACAGGGTGTACCTCGTTTCGGCAGTATATGCTCCTCTATTTAGCTGTGGATACTCTTCTGATCTGCGATATTTTTCAGAATTTCCGGGAAATGTCGCTTGAGGCGTACGGTTTGGATCCGGTTCACTTTTACACGAGTTCCGGTTTGAGTTGGGCCGCTTGCCAACTCGAAACAGGTGCTACCTACGAGCTGATAACTGATATGAGCATGTATTCTTGCATCGAAGCCGGTATACGAGGTGGGGTCAGCATGGTCACGAAAAGGTATTGCGAGGCCAACAACCGCTACCTAAGAGGGGATTGCAACGAATCGACCAATTTGCTGCAGCAAACAGCGCAGCATCAAAAGTGGTCAAACGCTGAGAAGAGGAGAAATGAGGAGGAGAGCTATCTTCTCATGATCGATGCCAATTCTCTGTACTCTTTCTCTCTGGCTTCTTACTTACCAATTGATGGCTTCCGATGGATGAGTCAAAAGGAGATTGATGCTTTCAAGCCGATGGAAACGTGTGAAACCAGCGAATACGGTTACATTCTGGTCGTTTCGTTGATTTACCCATCTCATCTGCAACCCTATCACGAGGACTACCCCATTTGTCCGACTCGACAGAAAATTCCGAAACATTGGCATTCATCATATACACGCAATGCTCGATACGGTTCAGTGAGCAATCAGCCGAAACTGCTCTGCACTTTTCACCCCAAACGTAACTATACAATTCACTATGTGAATTTAAAGGTATACCTCGAGCTGGGTCTGAAATTAAAGAGGATATATAAAATTTTGGAATTTCGCCAGACAGACTGGATGCGTGGCTACATCATGAAGAATATCGAAAGAAGAAAGAACTCAAAGACGAAGCTACAGAGCCTGTTCTTCAAACTCATGAACAATTGCATTTTTGGCAAGAGTCTTGAGAATTTACGCAAGCGTGAGTCGATGACCTTCGTCTGGCGAGAAGAGGACTTTCTTAAATTAACTTCAAAACCTGGTTTCAGATGTTTCAAGGTTTTCAACAAGAACCTAGCGGCAGTGTACCACGCTAAACCGAACATCACTCTCAACAGACCCTTGTATCTGGGCTTCACCGTCTTAGAAAAGTCGAAGTGTCACATGGTGAAATTCTACTATCAAGTAATCAAACCACTGTTCAAGGATAAGGTCAATATGGTATATACGGATACAGATAGCTTTCTCCTCTACGTCCGAACACCTGATATCTACAAGAGCCTTCGAATCAATAAGAGAATGGATGGATTTCAGCAATTACCCCAAAACCCATAACTTTATTCAACGGAGAACCAGTCCGTTCCCGGCAAATTTAAAGATGAAACTGCTTCCATTCCGATCCTTTCCTGGGTCGGATTGAGATCAAAATTGTATTGCATGTTGATTGGAATCATTGGGCAAATAGAAAAGATGGGCGCAAAAGGTGTACCGAGAATCGCAATTAAGAAGTTGCTAAAATATCGTCACTTCCTCGAAATTTTAATCGGCGAAAAAAGATTTCAAAGAGTTATGGTTCACCTCCTGAAAAGGGAATCTCACAACGTGTATAGCGTACTTCAGTGTAAAGTGGCCTTAACAGCTGGAGACGACAAACGATGGGTATGTGCCGACGGCATACATACGCTTCCCTACGGTCATAAATGCGCAGTCGAAAACAACGTGGACGAACCATCGACAACCCACAGCGACTCACCAGCATCTTTGTCGACAGTTGACAGCAGCAGTTGCGACAGTGACGACGAAAAATTCCAGACCCTCTCATTCCTATGAACAGAAAGAAAGAAGAGAGAGAAAAAATAAACTCGGATCAATTTTTTTTTCTGGTGGTTTGCACAAACATTTAAATGTTTTTTTCATTTTTTATGGATTTCCTTTTTTAAAATCTGAAAAACATCTAGGAAAAAAATATTTTAAGAGGAAAATATGCGGCGTAAAGAGGAAAGATATTTTAAAACGAATACTTTTTTTGCTTTTTTTCAGTGAAAATTGGATTTTTTCACTTTTTTGCTTTGCACAAATGGAAAACTGTTTTCCAAAATATTTGTTTAAAAGCGTTATTTTATTATTTTTCTTTTGAAATTTGCACAAAACTTTAATATTTTATGTTTTTATAGGTTTCTTTTCAAAATCTGAAATGTGAAAAATATTTTAAAACGAATATTCTTTTTTGTCTTTTTCATTGAAAATTGATTTTTTCACTTTTTGCCTTTGCATACATGGCAAACTGTTATTCAAAATATTTGTAAGAAAGCGTTATTTTTTAAAATTCTTGTTCAAATATTTTTCTTGAAATTTGCACGAAACTTTAATATTTTTTGATTTATGGGTTTCTTTTCAAAATCTGAAAAGATGAAAAATATTTTAAAACGAATACTTTTTTTGTCTTTTTTCATTGAAAATTTGATTTTTTCCTTTTTTCTTTGCACAACTGAAAAACTGTTTTGCAAAAATATTTGCTTAGAAGCGTATTTAATTTTTCTTGTTTCAAATATTTTTCTTGAAAAGCGTATTTTATTATTTTTCTTGTTCAAGTATTTTTCTTGAAATTTGCACAAAATTTAAATATTTTTGTTTTTATGGGTTTCTTTTCAAAATCTGAAAAGATGAAAAAAATTTAAAATAAATACTTTTTTGTCTTTTTCATGAAAATTTACTTTTTTCTTTTCCTTTGCACAAATGAAAACTGATTTCAAAATATTTGTTAAAGCGTTATTTTTTAATTTTTCTTTTGCACAATTTGCACAAAACTTTAAATTTTTGTTTTTATGGGTTTCTTTTCAAAATCTGAAAATATGAAAAAATTTTTAAAACGAATACTTTTTTGTCTTAGATTTTTCTTTTTTCCTTTGCACAAATGAAACTGTTTTCCAAAATATTTGTTTAAAAGCGTTATTTTATTATTTTTCTTGTTCAAGTATTTTTCTTGAAATTTGCACAAAATTTAAATATTTTGTTTTTATGGTTTTTTTTTTCAAAATCTGAAAAGATGAAAAAAAAATTTAAACAAATACTTTTTTGTCTTTTTCCATTGAAAATTTGATTTTTTACTTTTTTCCTTTGCACAAATGGAAAACTGATTTCCAAAATATTTGTTCAAAAGCGTTATTTTTTAATTTTTCTTTTGAAATTTGCACAAAACTTTAATATTTTTTGTTTTTATGGTTTCTTTTCAAAATCTGAAAATATGAAAAATATTTTAAAACGAATACTTTTTTGTCTTGATTTTTTCACTTTTTTCCTTTGCACAAATTGATAACTGTTTTCCAAAATATTTGTTTAAAAGCGTTGTTTTATTATTTTTCTTGTTCAAATATTTTTCTTGAAATTTGCACAAAATTCAAATATTTTTGTTTTTATGGGTTTCTTTTCAAAATCTGAAAAGATGATAAATATTTTAAAACGATCATTGTTCAAATATTTTTCTTGAAATGTTTTTTGTCTTTACAGCGTTTTTTCACAATAGTTGTGTCATTCGAATGCCTGCTCCTGTTGAAAGGGATATATTTTTTCTTATTTACTAACCCTATTTAACCTGATTCTGAACTTTTTGCTACTTATTGTCTCATACTCAAATTATTTTTTTCTTACGTAATGGCAATTGCTAAAACAACGTTGATGCCTAACAGACAAGCAGCCACTCACCATCAGCATCCGTATTGAGACTTGAAACTCAAGACCATGCCTCTCCTGTGAATAGAAATAAAGTAGAAAAATCATTGGATTTGATATTTTTTAATTTGTTTTTTAATTGAAATTTATATTGCTTCGCTTTTTTAAACCCAAAATAATGTTGAGATTTTATGAAAATTTCTTTGGGATCAATTTGCAGTTTTGAAATAATCTTTTTTTTACATGCATATTCTAATGATTTGTGCTTTTACGAGTATCTAAATGAGTTTTTTGATTTTTCATGATCTGTTGTTTAAAATGCAATTTTTATCCAAAAATGAATTTGTCAAATTCTTTACATGAACAGATATATAACATGAACATATGATATATAAATGTATCAAAACCGATCATGTCCACCTTTAACAGTTTTTAGAATCCTTTTTAGGAAAAAGGGCATAATTCCACTTTTTCTCGGATCTGAGTTAAATGTCTCCCATGGTCTCTGTTCTTCTCAAAAACGCTCCACGCAAAAAAGACACATTTGTGCTGACTCCAAATGGATCTATGTAGTCTGTGAAAAAACATTTTTTAGAAAAAAGGACACAAATCCAGGAATCATGCTGCTGTTACTTGAAAAGTGTGGAATCATAAAAATGGATTATGCCCTTTTTCCCAAAAAGGATTCAATTATAAATGAGATAAAATAATCGATGCAAAACTGGTGGAAAAAACCAAATTTTAAAAATATATCTGGTATCCATCTTGTTCAAAAAGTAAGGATAATCGATTTTGATGCTGAGCCAGTATCATTGTCATTAAAATTTGATTTTTGTGCATTTTTATATTCTTTTGACACTGCTTAACTAAAGTAATAAACGGCACTTAGCTTTGCTTATAGCACACTATTATGAGTTTTCATTTCACTGGATTCAAATTTAAGACTAACTGAGAGTTGAAAGTAATTGAAAAAAGCAGTTTAACAATTTATACTTACCTTCTTCCTATTTTCAATCCTGGTAGTATTGAACGTTTGTGATTCTGCTCATTAAACAAAAACACTTTCGTTTTATAAAAATCTGATCCTACCAGTTCCTCGTTTTTGTAGATCATATCCTCATATAAATGCGCCATAACATTTGGGTTGGTTTCAGCAATGTCTGCACCGAACAAAATGTCCACATCATACAAATCATATTGAGTTACACGCACATCAACGTTGACATACACAGCATTCTTAAACAAAACCGTCATTTGCTTAACCTCTTCATCTGGTGATTCTTTCTCTCCAAATAGGCGATTTAAGCGAGTCCAAAAATGATTTGAGACATACGATTGATGCTGAAACAAATCCACTCTCAAATAACCGGCAGTACCATTCACACATATCAAGTGCTTCATGATGATCTCTGCGAAAAAGCAAAAATTTGAGTATATAAATCCTTTTTTTTCGGAAAACAGAAGTGTTTATATGTGGTGTATGTCAACTTCGCACACGAATAAGGTCTATTGTATACCACTGTGTCAAGTCCGCACAAGAGGATACCTAATGAGATGATTCGCGGTGAGTTTAATGGGGTGATTCGCATAAAGTTCTTCAAATTGTTTTACATTATGTATTGGCAAAATCCTCATCCGAAATTTTTATTGTGGCAGGATTGTGTTGACACTTCAGGCAACTTGCATCTAGCCATATGGAGTTTTAATTGAACGGATTCTTAAAAAAAGAATCGCTTTTTTTGAAATTCAACCGCAACCTCCGACTAGAAAATATTCGCAATTTCACTTTTATGAACATTATGCGATTCATCACGAGTTTGTACATGTGTAACTGAACGGAAAATAAAATCGTCATGTCAAAAAAAAAAACAAAATTCACCAACTCACGAAATCAAGCAGCTTGAGGATGAACGTCTCCAATCTTCAACGAAAAAAGATACTTCTCAAACTTGCCTGTTCATTGCATGCTATATGACATGGAAAACGACAGGACAAAAAAATACCAGCAATCGGAACGCAAATAATTATTGAAAAAGGCAGAAAAAGAAAAAAAAGTAACCTTTCCGATCGATCTGTGAGCCAGTGATTCATATTTTTCCAAATTACCTGCTGGTAAACACACCAAGTCATTGTCGCGTGAAAGGAAAAAAAGCAAGAGAAAAAATTGAATCTTTCTGGCTGGCTGTCTCAGCACAATCTGTGTTTCCAACCGGCAATTCCTTTTCAGCCCATTCTGTGTGTTCAGTACTGTTTCTTTTTTAAATTTCACTCGTTAACTTCAAGGTAATGGTACGCTGCTGGTTTTGAAACCCATTCTCATTTTGAACGTTTCTCCCATGCTATCATTTCATTGCCATCAAAACGCATACCGTAAACTGGGGTAACTTTGCACTGCTGGGGGTAACTTTGCATTTCACGACTTTAGAGATGAATTTGTAATTTTTCGAAGCCAGAGTAAAAAAAACTCAGGTCTGATGATCTGCAGCTGATCTGTAATAATCTGCAACTATTCTGTATGATTCACACTCCCATCTTTGACACTACTTGTGTGTAAATAAAAGTCCTAAACTTGAACACTCATTTTTTACCAAAAACCTTGCCCGCGTAAAGACATGCCATGCATCAAAATGAAAGACGTTAATCAATTTCTGGACCTGCCATTTTTTTTATGAAAGTTTCAGTAACAAAAAGCATTGGGCATAGATTCCCTGAATTTACCTTTATGGGAGCTGTGTTCAATGTTGGATGTTGGAGAAAAAAGTGGCATCTTCATAGGGTAACTTTGCACCGAGGCAAAGTTACCCCTTACGGACCAAACCAGACATATTTTGCACCAGCGCAAAGTTACCATCCAAGATGTTGCACTTGAAACATTGCACCAAAGGAACAAGGAATTTCATTAGGCAGGGTAGGTAGGTAAGTTCACTAATTGTCTTTTGTTTTTAATTTTTGCAGCTTAAAGATACCTGATTTTAGTGCTGGAAGATAACCAGACGTGGGTTATTTGGTGTCCAGACGTGGGTTTTACTCTGTGCCTGCTATTTCAAAGTACTCTTAAGTACCAACCTGTGTTTTTATATTCAGATTGTTGAAATGAAAACAAATTTTAAGTTCCTTCCTGAAAAAAACTTGTCGCATGCATACGGTACAGTACCGTACCTATTCTACCTTATTTGTTTGCCTTTTCTAGCTACCTATCTCTTACTTTGACTGCCAAATGTGTCTTGCTCTCAGAGCAAAAGTCTGTCATGTTTGCCTTTCTCTTATGTATACCAAATTTTTGTGCCAAGTGAAAATTACATGCCTGCTGGTTAAATATGCTCCTTCCATTTGTTCCATGTTGATTTTCCTGCCAAATAAAATCTGTATTTTCTATTGTTTTTCACTTTTCCATTTTTTTAAAAACTCAAAAAAAGTGCAAAGTTACCCCACATAAGCATATAACATTGCCAAATATGATTCTAAGACCTAAAATACAGGATTTCAAGTTGAGGTGCAAAGTTACCACACCCAATGGGGTAACTTTGCACCTTTTTTGATTTTTTAAAAAAAATATCAAAGAAGGGGCACAAGGACTTGGGAATGTGTTTACAAATTGAAAAGTAGTTGAGGTGTGTGCTGAAACAGACTGGCACTTGATACTACTTTGCATTTTTGTGCAAAAAGCACCCAAAGTTGGGTTTTGGCAAATTTGGGTGCAAAGTTACCCCAGGTTACGGTACACATCAGTTTTGACCCACTCACACAATCATAATCTCGCTCTCTCTCTCTCTCTCAATCTCTTAATCCCAGCAAGAGAGAGAGAAGAGAGAGGTAGAGGAATAAAGAAAGAACACAGTGCAATCCCTATTTCAACATTGCACAGACGTACGATTTTTCACGTATAATGTTGAGACGCATTATTGAAAAGTGCTCAACGAAACAAAAATGCTTTTTTTTTGTTTATCAATCGCCAAGGGAGTAATTTTTTAAGCTGGTGGTATTGTTGATTCATTGTCAAGAAAAAAAGTGCGCAACAATTTTGAACCTTCAAAGCCAGATGCAAAGTCGATTTGAGGAACGTTTGTACCGTAAAAAATTCATTGCATGAGGTTGCACAGCGCGCTGTTTCATACATGCAGCAAGAACAAAAAACACGAGGTCATCTGATCGAGTCTTCAAGCGCATTTGCGTTGTGCAATATTTTTTTCAATTTTTTCTGCGATAAAAAACCCATTATATTGATCATTATCTCAATCATATTTACACGTACCTACTTGTGACTCTGTGAAACACAGCTGCAACCAACTTGAAAGAACATCAAGTGAGGCAATTTTTTGTTTGTTTTACTCTACCATCACCAGCACAACACGAAACGTTTCCTCATTATTCGAGGCACATCGCGCAATTGAGAGAGCCTGATATCCTCCTGACCCTACTTCAGGAGAAGGGGGCTTATTGACAGCTGGCAGCAACGCGTCACCAACGTAATTCTAATACTTACAAGTGCCGTAACTCTCATTGCCCATCCCCGCCCACCGAGCGCCAATTTTCGCTCTTTTCCTTTCTGTGCCGAACCGTCAAGAGGCCGGTTTTCCTGGCTCTGGTTGATTTATGCGTCGCTGTACATCGGCAACGAAAAGTTTAATATCTCTGGAACCAAATGACGGATTTTGATTAAACCGTTTGTGTTGGAAAGCTAAAAATTAGACCTTTTCAGGACTAAAATTATCCCGAACTTTTCATAGGCAAAACTTGACAGTCATGCGGGGAAAAAATATGTTCAAATTTTGATAAGATAAAATTTTGCGTTCTTGCTGAATACTTTCAATGATTGCGCGATTTTTTCCGTTATAACATGGTTTTCACCTGCGGAAAAGTTGTAGAGGAAGCCCTCAGCTATCCACAGACACCAAAATCGAATTACGCCACTTATTGAGTATTTAAATCACGTTGGCTTCACCATCATTGAAAAGAGAGTAAGTAGAACTAACTGGTCGCGCGCGGTCTTATTCTAAATGATGATTCCAAACACATCTTCAACAGAAATGAGAGAAAAGTTAGTTAAGTTTACTTTAGATTCCGAAATCGTATAGTTTGCGGGTATGATTGCTCGAAGTTTTGATATTTGTTTGAAAAATTAAGAAATTCGCGCGTCGCGCTGCGTGTTCTTAGCTAGCATAAATAGCAGACCTTTCGGTTGTGTGTTACCTGCTAACAAGAAAGTTGTGCATTTGGAAGGTACCAGCTCTTCTTCTCAATGCATATCTTCCTTGTTTTTTTTTTATGAAAACAAAACAACCAGAAATGGAGGAATTTATTTTATTTCTATTTCAATGCCATCAAATAATCAATGCCAAAAAATTATAATTTACCATGATGATTCAATGATGATGCCGATCGTAAACATATTTTCCACGGCAAGACAAAAAAGCCAACAACAGGACAAATTTAAGCCTTGCACGATGGTGACACATACACGCACACACGCAAACCGTTGCCAACACTGACACAATGAATTTTAGAGCTTCTCACAAACCACCTCGACCGATGGTGGAAACTCTTTCCCCTCCCATGTGGGCGGTGGATGGGTCGCATTTCGGGTGGGCTCATTTTGCAAAAAAAGGCTTTTTTTCTAACAATTTTCGGGTTTCTTTTCAGACGTGGATCCATGTATTTCATATGGCTCTTTGCAATTTTCAGGTTTTTTTGAGAGTTTGCAACTTTACGGGTTTGCTATATCTCATATTAATTCTATCACTACTACACAATGAGACAGAAACATGGCCACTTCAAAATTTAAAACAGCACAATTTCTCTCCTCTCCTAGAAGCTGATGGAAGGTGGGGTGCATGGATAGATCTAAACTGTAACATGTTAACAGACAGATAACAGCCATAGAATTTCAAGCAATGCATTAAATTTCAGCAAATTCTGGGGAGTAAAAATGAGACAGAAAATGTTTTGTCCGTTCTGATTTTCATGAAGTGTTTTCTCAGTGTGTGCATCTTGGCTGATCGTGAAGAATTGGTTGTACCCAAATTCCACCAGAAAGTTGATTATAATCAACTTGATTATGATTAACTAATTTAACTTAATGATGCTTGTTGATAATGTTTAATTTTTGGCTGTTTCCACTGTCCTCTGCTCCGATGATGTTGTAACTTTGTGTAGGAGTTGATGATGTTTAAAAGCCAATTTTTTGGTGTTTCCATCAAATGGCCCATCTTCAGCAGAGCCAAGTGCTTCCCCGCAAATGTTCGCTAAATTCACTTTTTCTTGGGCTTTGCCACCCAGCATCATTAATTTTATTGTGGATGCCTTTTGCTTCCTTGATGCTTTTTTAGCCAAACAATCTCATCGATGGCCTAAGGCCTTGGCCCCTGCACCACCAGAGTATTTTTTCTCATTGTTTCATGTGACAACGTGTGGCACAAACAAAATGGATTTTTCGGTTTTGAATGACACGTGTCTTTATGAGTTCCAATCAATGTCTGGCCTGGCCCAGGAAATTGTTTTGGCTGATGAGCACCAATGGACCATTGTTTCAATTGCCGGGACGCAGTGAGAAGTGAGCCCATTTTTTTCACAGGCACAATTTTCTTTCAATACCTACTCCACATGTGGAACATTGCACATTCAAGCCTTTGCACTGTGGGTGTTAACCGAACTTTTAGAACAATTGAATGTAGACCACTAAACCACTGTATAGCCTATATCTGATCCACGAGGCCAGAGAGGTCTTTTGCGCCTGTGGTTGCAGCTCCTTCACCAAAACGACGTACGAATGTCTTGACAACTAACCTGAAATCCTGTATCAAGTTATCTTCTGCCGTATGTATGTCTTCCATGGACCGGCCATTAACTTTATGATGTTAGGCTAATTCCTGTTCCATGGTAGCAAATACAGTAGTAAGTGTTTCGTCGTGCCTTCCGCAACTGCACAAGGTTATCTTCCCAGACTGACAACAAAAGAAAGACCAGTTTCGTCTTCAGTCCTGTTTCGAGCTCTAGGCTCAAGCTCTAGGCTTCACAGTCGGTCATTTGCCACTGCCAGGCAACAAACCAGAAATTTAATGTTTGGTAACTTTCTCTTACTGGAGAATTGAGGGTGCAACTCAGTAAATGCTGAAAGAAGGACATCTACAGCAGGGAGAAATGCTGCCCAGAAAATTAATGACGAACAAACACACTTCAGTTCATTACTTAAAATGTTGACAAAGCAAATCATAATCAAATCTTTCTCTCCCTCCCTCCCCCCCCCCCTCCCTCCCTCCCTCCCTCCCTCTCTCTCTCTCTCTCTCCCCCTCTCTCCCCCCACTCTTTCTCCCCCTCTCACTCTCTATTCAGTGTGGTTGGATGCTCGCACTGCATCGACAGTGGAAATGTTGAAGTCAAGAGCACCAGACCAAAATGTGAACTCACTCCGATTGCTGTGTGGTCTTCCAATGAGCACTTATTTCAGTGCCCTAAAGCTGCACTGGATTCTTGAAAATGTGCCTGATGTAACTGAAGCAGTACGGGAAGGAAGATGTTTGTTTGGGACTGTTGATTCATGGCTTATATGGGTAGGTATGTTTGAAATGATATGAATGTACTTTTGGTCAGAAAATGTGCACTGTTCTTATGCATCAGGAAAGGACAACAACTGAAGTTGTGTGTTGAAAATCTATTTACAAGTGGTTTCAAAGTCTAAAAAGAAGTATGGCTCAGAAATGTAGCTGGAAATTGGCTAGATTTTTTCAATTTTTGTCAATGCATAAGTTTCTTTTATCATCCAACTGGTAAACTCGAATGGTTTTGAACACTCCTATTTTCACAGACAGATAGATGAAGCTATGATAATTAATGAAGTTTTCTTTCTCAAAAATAAGAAAAACAAAGAGAAAACATGTCGCTCCCTGACAACAAACAGGAGTCAAAACGGTTGTCAGAATCAGTAAAATCTTTATTTTTATTTTCTCTGCTGTTGTGGGTGGACTGCACTTGGGGATGTTAAACAACAATCATTGTGGAGGGAGGGGTGATGTGCTTGCATTGCTACACAAAAATTACAGCACCTGACTGAAGTTGTAGCATGATCACTCTTGTCATGGTTATCGCTGTTTACTACCTAAATGATTTGCTTGCTTAATTTGTACCTTCTCAAAATGGTTCATCAATGTGTGACAGCCAGGGAAAGAAATTGCTGTATACAATGCACTCGATTATCCGGATTAATTAAAAACCAGGTGCGTCCACACATCATGGTGACACAAATAATGTGGGCATGTTTTCTTGCATTAAAATACATGGAAAAACCTTACATTGTTTTACATAGATGCGACAAAGGAATAAAAAAACAGAGTTTATGCATTTGTGCAGTGCCATAGAATGGAATTTGTAGAAAACGAAACTGAAAAGTGATCTGGATAATAAGGGATTCCAGATAGGTACAGATAATCTGAGTCCGGATAATCGAGATTGCATTGTATTGATTTGTATCTTTTTTTTTGACAAAAAGATAAGAAAAGTGGGGAGCAAATTTCATAGGTGCCAACATGCATGAAAAGAAAAAACTCATGTTGGTCTTAATGACAAGCACTGTGCGGTGAGAATTTATATCGCAGGCAAGCAGAAGTTGTCTACTCAAAAGTGGGGCCATGCAAAAAACCATCATTTCTAAGCTTTGCGGTCAATGGTTCATGTTCACACGTTGCAACCTTGTGGTTCTCTGTTACATACCTACCTAGGTAACACAACACATTTGGCAGTGTCTGTCATTATTTTTTTTTCTTCCATTTTTCTTTAATCTTTTCTTCTTCACTTCTCTCAGAATTTAACTGGTGGAATAAATGGTGGAATTCATATGACAGATGTGACCAATGCATCCAGGACTATGCTGATGAATATTGAAACATTATCATGGGACCCATTTTTGTGCAAGTTGGTTCCTATCTTATCTATCTACTCAACTGTCGATGATGGTGTTTTTCTTATCCTTGTTTCAAGCTTTTTTTCATATCCTTCTTGCGCATTTTAAATGAAAAAAACCACAACTCGAACCACACAAAATTGTTGCGGGGTGCCACATTCCGTATCAGGAATGCCACATCATGGTGGGGGAAACCATTCAGATGTCAACATTTGTTAAACGTAATTATTTTTGGAATTTGTCAATTCATATGTGCATGAACAACCCTCTGAACAAACCTCATTTTCAATGATTAGAATCTCCACAATTCTCCACAATTAGTCCATATATGATGTGCTTTGTGTGCCAGTTATTGTCCTGATAATGGCCAATGGGTGCAGGAAGCCACCCATACCGGACTCTGATCAACCATCGTTTGTGGAGATTTAAGTTGTTGAAAATGCCCTCAAAGCTCAGGGGTTTCAGAGTTGCAATACATTTTTTAAATCCTCGTCTATGCATTTCTATGTTGAAGTTGTGAATGTTTGGGATCTTTTTGTGGTATTTTGTCAAATTTGACTTGAAGGAGAAATTTCACAAGAGCTGAAAAATTACAAATTATATTGAAAGATTTCTCCATTCTCGCCAACTCTACAAGCACTTCTTCTTTTTGTAAATGAACACATTTTTTTAGCTTGTAAACGGCAAAACGTCGCCATTTACAAGTTATTTACAAACGGTTTGCGGCCAGTTTGTAACTTTATTGTTGACTATATTTCCTGTTCGTGGTGCCTGATCATTTCATTCTGTGTTCGTGGTGCATTGATCTTTTTTCTCTTTTGCTAACGACTGTTTCTGCTACCTATTTTTGTTGTTTGCACTTCAGGTTTTTCAACATTCCTCAAGACACACTTCCACAAATTCGAAGTTCCTCAGAAATATTTGGCTACTTTACTTCAGGAAGCCTACGCAGCATTCCAATTTCTGGGGTGAGTCTGCTTATTTTGCAAATGTTTTAGCTGAAGTTCGATCAAATTCTTGACTCAAGTGGCAAATGCCAGCAAGAACAACAGTTCCTCCTGTTCACATGCATTCAGGCTGAGTATCTACTTCAGAGTGCATTAATCTTGGTCTTTCCCACAGCACAGCTTCTTTGGCTGGTGGGTTGTTACTCGTATCGCATTGGTATGTTATGTGGGCAAAAGCTAGAGCAGGCATAACTTTCCAAAGCCAACAAACAAAAGTTGACAGTGAAGCCACTTAGGTGGGTGGATTGTTTCATGTAGGTATTACTGCGGGTATAAAGTTGGCAGATTAGGAGCTTCATTTACGAATGTGAACCGAACCTTATCAGCATGTTTCCTTGATTGGAAAATGGAAGTCAGGGGTGACCGACACCGCTAACCAGGAATGCAAACATGCATGGTCCGCTCATCTGCTGCTGCGCCTGCTGGTGGCGGTGTTGATGCAAATGCGACCTTCACTACAAAATTAAATTCCAACTGCTGATGCAAACGACTCTCTTTGTTCGTAGCAACTTGGTCAGGTTGGTCTCGGGCAAAAAGTATCATCTGAGGTTGAGCATGTTGCGGCAATCGTGGCCTGCGATTATGAACAATCACACACAAAACATCATGAACCATTTACTGATGTTTCAATCGGGAAACTGATTTTCGGCAGCATTTGCAGCATTTTGGATATGAGATTTGCTGATTCAACTTTTCTCATCTTTTGCATTAAAAATCGTTGGCATAAATTAAGCATTTGCTATTTTAGGGTGGGACAATTCATGTCTTTTAATATGTTGTGGGGAGGTGTCTCCCAGGGATGGGTAGGTATAATACGTCACGTATTATACGGTAAAATTTAGGGTATTATACGTGGTATAATATGTACGTATAAAACCCAATTATACGTTTCGCCGGATGTCAGCACATGGCACATGTTTTTGGGGTCGAGCGTGACAGGTAAATTGATTGGGCATATTGCCAGAGTCGTAAGATATGTATTTATTTAGATAATTAAAGAAGTTTGAACGAAAACGTATAGGGTCAAGATGCAATATTTGACAGCAATAAACATTTATGCCAATTATTTTAAGTCGATTCGTTCATGTTGTGTGAAATTTTGGGACTGTGAATTTTCTTTTCGTTTACTGGATGTTTTCACATTTTTTTTCTCTGTAATGGGTTTCATTTTTTCGTGACTGCAAATAAAGCAAATAAAGGACAGCCATCGCATGATGATCATTGTTGGGAATATCAGGACAGCCACTGTGAGGTTAAGCCCAACTGATCGGCAATGCTGGGAATTGCTTTGTCTGCACTTTGAGTTAGTTTTCAAATGGCTCACATTGGGGGCCTAATATCGGTACAAAATGAATAGGGTCAGTGGGACGATGGGATGTGTCATGGTTCATCCATGCCACAAGTAAACACGCTTCAATTTATTTTCTTAACTAAACTATTTGCTCCTTCAGTTTACAAACAGATTCAAGGTACAATGCTTGAAATTTCCAAGTTTAAGGTACCCGCAGCAATGTTGAGCACGAGTGGATTAGATTTGTTTGGTGAGAAATGGTGTTGTTTATGCCCAAATGAGATGCAGCAATGTTTTAGTAAATTCAAGACACCGTGTGCAAAATTAAACTCATTCAAAAGTGGAAAAAATAACGTGACCTTCACTTCTCTCTGTCCTGCAATGCCCCAAACTACTCTTTCTCTGGGGTCACTCGTATTTCACAAATGTTTTTGGAGACGCAATTTTCCCTGTCCAGTTTTCCCAACATTATTTTTATCTTAAAAAAGATGCCACTTATACCACGTTTACGCTGAGTTTCTCAAAGTGACTTTGAGTCAAAGTCACTTTGACCACAAAGCAAATTATGCTCTCTTTGAGCACAAAGTGAGTTGTCTTTGAAATTGGTGTTTACACAGAAAACCTGCTCAACCTTGCTCAAAGTGAATGACATGCCTCCCAAAATTATTCAAGATGCATGCAAGATTTTTTTGCTAACTGTCAGAAAACAGTGCTACGAGCGTTGGGAGTGGCTAAAATTGCGTTTTAAGCTTTTTCTAGTCTTAAGACATGGGAATGATGCAGATGGATTTGTTCAACCGATGAATGTTTTGCTATTTTGACACTGAATTTCCATATTGTTTAGCTGTCGTTTTGCTGAAGGTGAAAGTTTTTTGTTTTCGTTCGAGATGCCTTCAAAAAAGGATTTGCAGGAGTTGACTGATGAAACCCTATCTCAATCATCCTGGCTGCCATTTTTGGTCGGTCAGACCATTTTTATAGCACGCAAATTGGGCAGAAAAATCCTCCAAATGTCACAAACACTTTGGCTTTTGTATAATCAATTTTCTTTTTTTTCAGAAGTACAACTGTCTTCTCCTGACATATGGCAGGTGCACATGCAAACGAAACTAGAAAATCATGAGGACCAAGAACAACCACATGCTTAACAGTTGCACTGAAACCCAACTTATAATCATTAATGTGGTATTCAGGCCTCAATAACGTGCAAACAGTAACAAAAAAATTACCTACCTAAGATATTTACCCAGGTATCTCTGCGTCTTCAGATCCCAAAAGTAAAACCAAATCGAGAAACCCAGATGTGCATTGCTGACAAAAAAGTGCAAATTGCTGACAAAAAATTAACAAAAATTAACAAAAAAGTAACAAAAAAATTACCTACCTAAGATATTTACCCAGGTATCTCTGCGTCTTCAGATCCCAAAAGTAAAACCAAATCGAGAAACCCAGATGTGCATTGCTGACAAAAAAGTGCAAATTGCTGACAAAAAATCAACACCTGAACAAACTAAAGTGAAAGCCTAGGTATGTGGATAGAATGAGCCTGCAGGCTTGGAAGGGGAGCAAGACCAATTATTTCACCCCTTTATTTCAATAATAATCCACTTTGGAATCAAAATCCCCTCATGGTGTGTTGGGTTTGCCAACTGTCTTTGAACTCAAAGTGAGCTCCTGCAACTTGCTTTGAGTATCTCACTTTGAGATGCCTCAAAGTGAGCAAAAGTCAAAGTGAGCTCCTCAAAGTGACTTTGTGAGCCAAAGTGAGAAAAACTGTTTACACTGGTGGAGCTCACTTTGAGGCCTCAAAGTGACCTTAAAGTGACTTTGAGAGCCACTGTAAACAGGGTATTTTATTACCTACTTCTGTTATCCTTTTTTCAAAAACATGTTCCTTAAGGGGGGGACCTATGGAAAATTTGGAATTTTGATTTGAAAAATTTTGTTTTCTATTTTCTATGTTTCTTTATAGAGAAAACCATGCTCTACATTTTTTCATTCTACATATTGTTTCATATTTTCAATGGTTTTCAAGTTACAGCTGCATTTCGCACTAGCGGAATATTTAGCGGTAGCTGAAAACAACAGAAAACCTGAAAACGATACTCTATTATTTCTCCGATTTTCTGAAAACATTGTTTTCCGTAAAATCGCATTCACAAGAATTGGCATATCTCAGTGGGTTTTTACTCAAGAATCTTGAAAATTGGCACCATTATGTAAAATTTCATGCCGGAACTAGTGACAGAGTCAGATTTTGCATTTTTTGCTTGCTTTTGGAGTTGCAGAGGCTTTTATTGCCAAAAGCTGCATTTAATAGCAGTTTTCCGGCACAGTCCAGTTTAGAGGTCGAAAACACAAAACATGGCAAGAAAATGAGAAAACCGCTTCTGTCACTAGTTTCTTTTATGTTTCCTTCGCCTTCATGCAAAATTTCATCATGATTGGAAGGTGTATGCACCGCTAGCACTGATTCTCCCAACACGCAGCCTATCGCACTTTTACCCATTTTCCCCAAGATATATGGAAGCTAGGAAAACGGCTTTTGGCAGGCATAAAACTGGCCTAAATGTCTACCTCTGTGCAAAAATTCATGTATCTAACTCACAAATTGCAGATTTTGTTTTTCCATAGGTCCCCCCCCTTAAGAGGATGTCGAATATGCTAAAAACTGTACTGAGCTCCCAATGCAAACAATGAAATGCACATTATGCCTTGACCACTCTGTCTGGATCAAATGTAGGGAAAACTATTTCTCAAAATTTTTGGGCTCCCAACAAGAAGGGACCAACAACAATAATTGATGCCTAATCAATTAAAACAAATTCAATATAATTAAAAATATTCAAAAGGAAATATGATATTTTTTATTCAGACCCAACTAATTTTGTGCAGGAATTTGTTTGTTGGTCAGGGCTCTTTTCTGATCTTGTGAAATTTGCAGACAAAACAATGACCACAAAATGACACCATTCCAATGGCAAAAAGGAGTTGTTACTGCTCATCGCAGTTCTTTAGCATGGAAAAGGCAGCATAAATAGTCAAATCTGCCTAATGTCAACATTTGGTAGAGACTCGTATCAATCTAGCTACCTGCCTGTGTTCTTTTTGCAATAAATTGATAAAAAGACTTATCCTGTTGCTGCTCTTTTATCTTTTAATTCTGTGTACTTCTGACACAAGGGGATAAGTGCACATATCCCGTTTTTGAGATTTCAGCATGATAAAATACCTAAAGGGTGCCCACATGTTCTGGCAAAAGGGGATTTCATTATCTGTAAAAACAAAAATGTGGTGACATTTTAAAACTTCACAAAATGGGATATGTAGTTTTTTTGCGGAAACTCCGAATCCTATTTCTTGAAAAAAGTAGGATACGTTACTTATCTCCTGCAAAAAACACAATTTTTCTCACATTTATGACATTCCAAAAGAAGGGGATTAGTTTTCTTATCCTGTTTTGCAGGAATCAGGGTTGATGTGGCATTCTAAATGGGTGCACTGATGAGCACAGGCTTTTCTATGTTTCACTTTTGTTGTTCTTTTCCTGCTTTTATAAATCTAGCTGTTTAAATCTACCTGTTTGTGTGATGAAGGCTGGCAAGAAAGCCAGCAAGAAAGGCAACAGTGGTTGCAAGGACCATCATCTCTTTTGTTTATTGGCAACTAGGCACCAAATTCACATAAAAAAGTTAAAACAAATTCAAGAAATCTTTTACGATGAGATATACTTAGCACTAATTTCTAAATGATTGCATATTGTCTTCTCATCAAACATGAAATCAGTGAGGCCAAACTGAGGTTTCTGAAATACACTTTGTGCCTATTTAGGAAGTGACTAAAATGCTGAACCTGCTTGTCCTGCTGGTCTTGCTTGTCCTGCTGTTGGGTCAGGTTAGGTTAGTTTAGGCGAAGATAACCTCAAACCTAACCTTTTTTACCATTACCAGCAGGACAAGCAGCGTTTCCAGCAGGTCAAGCGAGACAAGCAGCGTTTCCAGCAGGTCAAGCGAGACAAGCAGGACAAGAAGGTTCAGCATTTTAGTCACACCCCCTATTTAAACAGTTGCTATGAGGGAGGCGATACTTGTGATAAAACTCTACTCCAGAGTGAGTGTGATTTGGTTCAATAATTATTCATTTATTGGACGAAAATGCTTCATAAAATCAGAAAAAAGTCTCCTGTGAAGCCATCATGAAACCAATGAAGGTAAACCCGAGGTTTCTGAATTCAGGAAAAATATCTCATGAATAATCGCAAGAAAACAGAAGTGCTCCAAAATGCAATGGTTTCCAAACAGCATTGCGATTACTAATGTCCTTGACCATCACTGACGGCATTCTAGTTTCCATTGAAATGGACTAAGACTAGTAAATGAATGGAAACAGCCATCCCATTATTGCTGAAACAGTGAGTAGACATTCAGTCAGAAGGGGTTAAGAACACTTATCCCATTCTTCCAGGTCACACAAAAATCATAATTCTAAAATTCCATGCCTGGCAGAATGGGATAAGTCTGAAAATCGTGCCAAAAAAAAAAAACAAAGGCCAGAAGGGCCCTTGTTTTTTGTGGAAAATAAGTGTATACAGGGTGAGTCAAAAGTCACGCAACAGTTCTCTGGTTGTGTGTTCTGGCACCACTTTTGTTCTTTTCTCGTGTTTGGGACTTTGCTTATTATTGTGGCACAAGGTGCTGGAAGGCTATTCCCTCGACGGTAATACAATCTGGTCGTAATCGCTGCTCGAACGAATACCAGACATTGCGCAACAACTTCTGTGTGATGGAGTAGCAGGTACAAACAATCCGCTGTCTCAGTTGAGCCATTGTTGGGGGGCTTTGATTTGGTACAGGTGGTCAGGTGGTCTTTCAGATAACCACACAGGAAAAAATCAAGGGAATTCATTTCCGGCGAACGTATGGTGGCCGTTCTTTTGGGCCTTCTCGGCCGATCCGTCTTCGGGAACACCTTCCAGTCGTTGGCAGACATGGACAGCGCAAAGCGCTGGTGCGCCGTAATTCTGATAGCATAAAGCCCTTGGGGAGCTGGGAGAGCTTGAATCACAGTCAGGATTCTGTTATTCAGTGTGTCCAGGTATGAGGTATGACTGGCCAGTAACATTTCCCAGGAAAAAGAACGGCCGACGATGAGTCTCCCAGACTGCCGGCCTAAACAGTCAACCGGGGCTTCGGCTGAGTTCATTCTTCTACGCCCCCGTGGGGATATTTCAACGCCCAGAGGTGACTGTTTTGGCGACGGAACTGGACTGCCGAGGGTCCGGCGGCCGGATGTCGTTTGTGAGAAATTGAAGAAACTTTACGCAAACTGCGGTCTGAATGTCCGTACAGGCATCCGATCTCAACACGCTATCAGCTTTGGTGAGCACGTCGGGCATCGTGCTTCGACAACCTCAAGTCGTTATTCGGACTCTAATAGGAAAGCCAAAAAACTGCATAATGATGAAACATTGCCAATTCGACCAGACAGAACAACAAAAACATAAAATCCACGTAAACCCGCAACACTCTCACTCGTACGACTCCATGTACGAACTGTTGCGTGACTTTTGACTCACCCTATATATCCACCTCATGTGTGTACAAAAAATTGTCCAGATTGGTCACCTACAGTCAGAGTAGGACAAAAAAACTGATTTTCTCGAAATGGCATTTTCAGACTTGTCCCTTTGTGTCAAAAGTACACAGAATTTAGGCCTGCTTGCTCACTTGCATTGAGATGTGTTCAAAATAACGAGAAAAACTACGTGCCACATGCCTTTTTTTGGTTTTATACGTTTTATACGCGAGTATAATACGTCACGTATAATACGTGTCCAATTTACAATTTACCCATTCCTGGACTGTCTCCCAGGATCTGAGACAATGGAGTAAAGCCCTTCCATACATGGGACCGCCTATTTTTCAGGTTTTTGACACAAAAAGTTTCATCAAATTCCATTTCTTGGTTAAGTAAAAATCTCAAGATTTGCAGGTTCTGCAGAGACTTGCTATTTATTCACTTGCAGCTTTAGCTTGGCCATGAGAGATGGATTTCACAGTCATGGTAAAGATCTTTTTTATAAAAATGAATGAGCAGTTGTTGTTGGCAGACACAGATGTTTTGTACTTTGTTTAAGGGGCCTCACCCGGTAAACTCGACTTTTTTTATTTGTTAATATTTTTCCCCATCCTTTTTTATGAGTGAAAAGGATTAAAAATGTGAGCCTTTCCACCTGGTAACAAATTCCTGTCTCCATATTTAGGCCTGTGAGGCACGCGAAGGGCCAAAAAGTGTAGCGGTTAGAAAAATTCTCATAACTTTGCCATTTTTTGAGCTAGAGGGTACAAATTTTTCATGGTTGTACAGATGCCTTGGGACTCAAAATTCACTGTTCAGATTTTTGGTATGTGGGTATTTCTGGGGCCGATATACAGGCTTTTAAGTTTGCACGATAGAAAATCGGTCAGCGTCAAAAGTGATTCGATGCTCAATATCTGGTTAGTTGATGGACAATGAATCAAAGATACACCATACAAAATTTGACCTCTGTAGCTCAAAAAATGGCCCAGTTTTAACGTTTGAATGACAAAAAATGCATGCGTCGTAATTCAATTTGCGGCAAACGTGAAAAACGTATAGGATTAAAATTGTATGTGCCGTCAAGTATTGACCGCCAAGTTTCAAAATGCGATATCTCGGGAACCATAAGAGCTAGAGAGCTGATTTTTGGCTTAAAATCTTCAGCACAGTGGGAACTTTAAGGTCAAGACGAAACCTAAAAATGGAATGTTTTATGAAAAATCACTCTTCACCGGGTGAGCCCCCTTAAAAGCTACAGCAACACTTAATTTTCCATTCCATTTTTTCTTCTTTACTTTCCTTGTGATGTCACTTATCCCGTATCCTGTCCATGTGAAACATGCCTGATCAGGGGCATCATTTCAGGCTTTTGCAGGGGATCAATCTTCAGTGGAGGTCCTGGACATCGACTGAGTCTAGGGGTTTGGGGGCAGAGCTCCCCAGTATTTGAGGTTTCAGGAGGAGATCCAGTGAGGTTCCAAGGGGCAGGGCCCCTGGAAAAGTGTTCGGGGCGGTGCCCCTTGGAGCTGAACAAATTTTGAAATTTGGATTCATTACGACTGCAATATGCCCATGTACACAAGGTCAAATTTCCCACCAGGGCGAGCCAAAAGCACACACCAGGGGGGTTAGCAAGCTGTTATAGGGCATTTAGGGGGGTGGCAATCGTCGGAGAGATCCCCCGTCTCTCAATCCCTGGCCTGGAGATACTTGACGGAAGCACAATGTACTTTGCTTGCAACAATTTGCATCTCTTTCTTCCTCACTTTCCTTTTGTTGTTGTTGTTCTTCTTCTTCTTCTTCAGTGTTTGGGTGATCAGCAAGCAGCATTGGTGGGACAAATGTGTTTGAAAGTTGGTCAAGCCAAGAACACTTATGGAACAGGCTGTTTTCTACTCTGTAACACTGGAACCAGGGTGAGTTTTTGTGTTGTTGATACTCTGTGCAAAGAATGAATGCGTGTTTTGTTAAATACACTTACAGACACGTAAGTGTGTTTAACAAAAGTGATTGTTTTGGAAATGAAAGCGCTGATTAATCCAATCGCAAATAAAGATATGCCTGCTATCTCCATATATTTACCACCCTGTTTCATCATACATTTGCTCGTGAGATTTTTGAGCAGATCATTTACACATTTATTTGGAATTTCCCGCATAAAAATAAAAATCTCCATCCCAACCAATTTGATTTTAGTAAAAATATATTGTGAGACACAACTTTTGCTTTTGTTGACAAAAATGCTGAGAACTTGGATATAAGAGTGGGCACCCATGCCGTTTTTTCGATTACGAAGAAAATGCTGAGAACTTGGATATCAGAGTTGGCACCCACGCCATTTTTTCGATTACCTAAAGGGATTTGATTTTGTTCCCATGATAAACCTTTGGGCAATTTGCCATCCCTAGGCTTCCCATCTTTTGTCTTGTGGCTCACTGTCAGATTTTTGGAACCAGATGGTGTCTGTTCAAGCTTCGACCTCTGAGGAATCACTACTTGTTACTTATGGGGTTCCTCTGGGAAGTGTGCTGGGGCCACTTATTTTTCTGAGTGATCACAGCATTGTGATCAGTGAGCATAGCATCATTACATTGGCGATATTTCTATGAACATGCCATCCGACATTGGATAATTTGCCGATGACGTCATTTACGAAGCTGTTAAGTCCCGTGATGATCCATCAGGTCTCAACAGGGTTCCGCTGTGGTTTTGCACCTGGGTAATGCATGTAAACTCGACGATAACCAAAGCCATGGCTTTCTGTGACCTTTGATGAATTCGTGGACAGAATATTCTCATGCAATTTATGACCAGAAAATTGAAAAACGATGCCATTCAAATACCCAGAGGGGTTGTTTATTTCTCATGACCTAACTTGGAAAAACCACATTCACTTTACCTGTGCAAAAGCAAATCACATCATTTCATTTTCATTGGTAGAAGTGTACGAGTGCATGTTACTTCTCTAAAGAGGCTAAACTTTCAAATAGGCCTTCGTCATTAGTCTTGCTGATTATTTTGTCGACAGTTTGGGGTCCCTTGTGTCAGAATCTGGTCTCTAATATTCAAATGATTCACCGTAGAGCAGCTCTTATTATAACCGGTCACTTTTCCCGTGAACTGTGTGCAAAATTTCATCCGAATCGGATAGCAAAAAAAAAAAAAAAAAAAAAAAAAAAAAAAAAAAAAAAAACACCGAAGACAGGTGTCCCCCCTTAAGGGGGAACAGGGGGTCAAATTTGGCAAAAAATGTGATATGCAGGACTTTTTAATTTTTGACACTGCTAAATAGTCCATTTTGTGCCGATTCTAATGATATAAATGCCATTACTGTAGCTTGATTGATTGCCAAGCTATCACAATTCTCGTTCGAGGCTTCTTTCGGATGAACCGTATTTTCTCATTTACTTCGAAAATTCACAAAAGTTGAAAGGGGTTTTTTAGCGCTTTCTGTTTTTGCAAGATTTTGAACCTTCTCGCTGCTTTTTCTCAGCAAAGGAAAGTGATATCCAGCTGAAATTTTGCACAGACATGCCAAAATTCGTCCTGTTGAGAGTGATTGCGTCGGATTTTTGACACTTTATGTGAGAAGAATGCTGTCCCAGAATGAGCAAACCCAGCCGATCGCTAATCGCAAAAACAATATAAACAATTGAAAAAAACCACATTGGAGTGATAAATTAATAAATCTGGCCTTATCACTCCCGAGAGGACCATAAAAGATACAAATCAGTGAAAACAGACCTGAAAAATGTTTACGGGTTCTCTCAGACTTTTGGCGTAAAGTAGCGCTACTCATTAAACAGTCAAATTTAATTTTCTCAAGAACCAAAAGAGATAGGCCAATAAAATTTCTTGTGGAAACTTACTTTTATATACCTAATGTGTGTGCCAAATTTGAATGAAATCGGTTGAGAAACATCGGAGTTAGAATTTTGACCCCCCGTTCCCCCTTAAGTGTGACTAGAATTTAATGAATTCCATTGAATTCATTTAATGAATTCCGGCTGATCGCGAAAATTACAACAGTCTTCGCATGCAATGTTCAGATCTAAATGCATCTCTTTTCAATTCGCTTATCAAGTGCTCATTGGAGGACAGATATTGTCGTAAATTTTGAGGTACTTGAGGTCACTGAAAGAATGCAAAGGAATACTGCCCCTAATTTCAGCTGATGGTAATCTGGTTTCCCGCCCTCGTGAAATTGCCGCCGTTTTAAGTGATCGTTTTGCAAGCGTTATCCCCACTAAAAATCTATCGCATTGTTTATCTGATTCGATTGTTGCCAACGGCATCCGCGCTGACGATTCGCCATTGCCATGATTTACTCCTGCGGGTATTGCCAAGCTCATTGGAAAATCAACCCCAATAAGGCCATGGGTCCAGACGTCCTCTCTGGTCGTCTGCTCAAGGAACTCTCTCCATCTCTGACCATAATTTTATCATCCTTTTTTTCACATGTCCTCAAGCTTGGTGAGTTTCCATCGGATTGGAAAAAAGCCATCATTATCCCAATCAGAAAGAAAGATGTGCCTTCGAAAAAGCCTGTTCACTGCCGCCCAATTTCCCTTACTTGCATATGATCAAAACTTTTTGAGCAGACACTTTCCACTGTTATTCGCAATTTTCTCGCTGAAAACTGCACCCTCCACCCAAATCAATTTGGTTTCCGGGAAAATATGTCTTGTGAAACACATCCTTCTTTTAGTTGATAACATTGCCAAGAATATGGACAATGGGCTCTCAACCCATGCCGTCTTCGTTGATTTAAGGAAGGCATTTGATTCTGTCCCCCATGACAAGTTGCTGGAAAAAATGAGGAGTTTGGGGTTCCCAAGGTTCGTCCTGAAATTAATATTTAGCTTTCTACATAATCGTACGCAAGTAGTTTCTGTTCAGAACGAATTTTCCCAAGAGTCTCTCGTTCATTCTGGTGTCCAAGGAAGTGTTTTGGGTCCGCTCCTTTTTCTGATCTAGGTATATCAATGACATTTCATAGGGCCTCTCCTCGCATATTCGACTATTTGCAGATGACATTGTGATATATCGAGTTGTCATGTCCCCGCATGATTCTCGGTGCTTGCAGTCGGATTTCGACCATGTCTCCGTGTGGTGCAACGCCTGGGGCATGCAGATAAACGTAACCAAAACTAAGGCTATGGTCTTTGCTCGGACATCTAGGACCCCCATTGCGAGTGACGTTGCCTACGAAATAAGCACTCAGCTTCTTGAAAATGTGAGTCGTATAAAAAAACCTCGGGGTTGTCCTTAGGCAGGATTTGACCTGGCGTAACCACATTACTTTTGCATGCGAGAAGGCCAGAAAAAATACTTCGATTTATAAACCGAAATTTGAGATATTCCTCCCAAGAAGCTAAATTAAAAGCCTTTCAAACAATCATTTTACCAGTATGTGAGTACTGAGTACGCATGCGCTGTTTGGGACCCAGATTTTCAGCTCGATATCTCAAGACTTGAGAAGATCCAAAGAAGAGCTGCCCGCGTGATAACAGGGTCGTTTGCACGGACTGATAGCGTCACCAATTTGATGAAAAGCCTTGATTTGGTTTCTTTGGTGTCAAGACTCAAAGAGCACCGTTTGAAGCTCTTCTCTGAAATACTTACTAAATCACTGAATTTTTCAATGCTACCTGACTACTCCATAAAGCCATTGCAGCGTAGAACGGACAATGGGCTTTCCATGAGCATGTCAATCGCTAAAACCAATGTTTTGTTTAACTCTTTTTCCCCAAAACACATCAGAGATTGGAATAGTCTTCCCCCTTCATCCTCACTTATTGCTCGAGCTCTGATCTCCCCGGGCGTTGCACATTTTTTGCCTTAACGTTTGTTATTTCCTGTTTTTGTGCGACATTTTGTTTTCTTACTTTTTGACTCAGAATCTTTTGTGTTCGTCGTTCTGTCACCAATTAACACTTGTGGCAGTATTGTGCACTCTTCCTCTGCGGGTTGCGATCTTGACCTTCACTTTGTCTTCTGTCTATCTCTATTCTAAAAATCTATTTTCTTCTCCTAAATCTCTCCTTTTCATACACGAGACTTGGTTCTTTGTGGCTGGCTTGATTGGACGTGTTGCGCTGCCCGTCGGCAGGGCCCACTACAGCTTGTTTGGTCTGTGGTACCCCGTCTCATATTTTCTCCTGTTCTAAACTCTATGTTCCTTTCCTAAATTATCTACTTTTCCCTGTCTGCATATGTGCTGTGATGTCTGGTAGTCAGGGGCTTATTTGGACGTGTTGCTGCACCCTTTGGTGTGGCCCACTATAGCCTGCTTCCGGCTGCGGGTGTTGCAGCTGTACGTGGTCCCTCGCTGTCCTGAAGGTCCCACGCAACCCAACCAGACCCTTTGCCATTCCGGGATCCATCAAATTCGTGAGACGTGCCCAATTAACCATCACTGGATTCGATGGATCGATGTGGGGGAAATCCGATGTGGAAATGACATGAAATAATACCCGTAATAAAGGCGCCTGGCCCCTATGTCTGTGTTTGAAGTACCCGCATGCTGCCGGGGGTGCCTTAGGACGGGCAGCTCACACTCTTCCTCTACGGGTTGCGATATGACCTTCACTTTGTTTTCTTGCTATCACTGTTCTAAAAATCTATTCAGTCCTATTCTAAATCTCTCCTTTTTATCCACTGGAGACTTGGCTACGTTGCTGGGCTTGATGGGACGTGTTGCGCTGCCTCACTCTCTCTTCTGTTCTAAACTCTCTGTTCCTTTCCTACGTTTCTCGCTGTTTCTTGACTTCAGCCCGTGCTTGACTTGACAAAACCTCGCTGTTTCTTGACATCGGCCCGTGTGGTGGGTGTATCCGGGGAAACCCGAGATCAACTAAACTTGAAATACAAAATTTTTATATGATCTCAACCTTGATCACCAGCATGCAGAAGGAGGTTGCACATGCTGAATTTAATTTATAAAAATGATTTTGTTATGGATTCCCTAAATTTTGAATTGCCAAGTGGTTTTTTGTGAAAGGCGTGACAACGCATAATAGATAACGGGATTCCACAGTTGTTCTGCTTTTGGACGAATGTTGAGATATTATCAGGGTGTCCAAAGTCGTGTGAATGTGGGTGCAGGGTGCTCAAATATTTTGTGCCCTAGTTGGCAGCTTTGTGTGAAGCAATAAATTGACCAGTTGTACTGCAGTGTGTAAGGGCATGTTTCAGTTTTGGAAAACCCCTCTGGCTCTCATTCGCTAGAATCAGATCTTTTTAAATCTCTTCAGAAGCTTGCCAGAATTTTTGCAAAAAAAACTGCCTGTTGAGGCCCCCACAGTGCATTTTCCAGACAGTTGTATGATGAACACTTCCTTGCTAAAGCCTGAAATATATCGTGTCCATCACGTTGCCAGCATAGGGGATTGCCTGCAATTTCCCATTCCTGGGTATGGTCGATGGAAAACCAGCTATCACACGGATGGTGTAACTTTTTTGGCTCTATATAAGGTGTAAAAAAGAAGTCAGAATCTCAAATCGTGAGTTGACACCACTCAACAAGACTTGGAATCACAAATTGCAAGAATGCATATCACATCTCCATGAAACGATTATTATAGAAAGACGTTATGATAGGTGCTCGTACACATATGCAACTTTTTTAATTTTCTCATAGAATGAAGATAAGACACTGGCCTGCTACTGCTTGCATAAAAAATCTGTTGTGACTTTTCATTGACCTTTTGTTACTTTCCATCATGCAGTTTTGCTAATCTCTGAACATGGTCAAAATTTAATGCTTGATGACCGACCTCTCTGCAAAACTTGTGCTTGGAAACACCAATTTGCTGGGCAGTTGCTATCGATTTCTAAATAAGTCCTTCAGTTTTCTTTGACCTGTTTTTGTTCATTTTTTTGCAGGGGGGAATAGTGGTTTCCCTTCTCCACTAAGCACCTGCAGTCTGGTCGTGCTAATCCGAACCCACATCAGTATCCTGCTGTAATCCGGACACCCAATTTATAATGAAAACGTGCTTCTGCCATCTCTGGATATCAAAAGGGGCAACTGTTTCTGAAATGCAGTTTTTTATCGCCCTCCCGCTGCGAAGTTGGGACCCATATTACGTAGGCTGTTTGACAAAGACTGAGACTGCCCTTGCTTCGTCGCTATCTTCTCCTTCTGGTTCGTGTGTGTTGTGGTTTTTTACAAAATGGGATCCTCTCCTTTGGTTGCACTTGACCCAACTCTTGCACTATGCTTTACTGACCTGTTACATGTCGTCTTTGGTCAGTGTCTTCAGAATCGCCTCCATGGCCATGTTAACAGCCTCAATGATCGAAAATTGTTGTATCACTCTGTCTTTTTTCATTCCAGGGAACAGAAAAAGTAACAGGGCATCAAGTCAGAGCCGTGCCGTGGGTGGAGCAAACATTCAATTCCTTTCCATGTTCAATACTCTGCGAAGAAGTTGGCATGTGTGAGGGCGCATTTAGCGGGTTGGCATGCAAAAATGAGAATCGCAACGTGGGCAGACATGTGTCATGGGGAGATAGCTGATCAAAATCTCATGTCTCAAACCCACACTGATGTTGAGGTGCTGGGCATTGTTATTCGTGTTGTTGTTCGCCGATCTTCACTAACAATGGCGTTATCTGTGTTCACAGAAACCTCTGGCGTGGCCATTTTTGGGCCTCCTGGACCACCCTGCTTTACCACGGCTGCTCAGTCTTCCAAAAACTATTTGTCAACGATAAGGTGCCTGCAAAGAAAGTGCATATCCCACTAGGCTTGCCACAGCAATTGGCATGCCTTACTGGAGGTTTTGTCCAGGAGGTACAAAAACATCGAGACAGTTCTTTTGTTCTTTGTTAAAATTCATGTTCTATTTCTGGAGGCGAAAATCAAAGAGCCATTTTCAAAGAGCCCGCAAAAGGAGGGAAGATGCCAACGAATAAATTACAAATGCCTAAAACAACACAATCATATGGAACTTCAAATCCTCCAAACCTGGTCACTCTAGTCCTAGGTAGCTCAGAGAGCATCAGTCTCAGTCTTTATCAAACAGCCCACGTACAACAGCTGATATGCATGCCACTCGCTTGCTTCTTGTTGTTGGTTGTTCCCATGTCATTCACACCAAAACTGTGTACGGGCGGGGGAGGAATACAAGCCCTTCATGTATGTGCATAAAGATGCAGAAGCATCGCCTCCGATGAGACGACTGCACTCGTAGTAGCCCAGCCAGCCCCCATTTTGTTGCGAGTGGGAAAGAAAAAAGTGCAAACACGTGGCCTCATCCATCATTCTTCCACAGCCTGCACCATACTTCCCAAAAAAGACATCACCAGTAGCGAAGCGCAGAGCTGGTTTGAATCCGATACATGCGTGACAATGAGCGTGAGACATCGACAGACGTGCAGGACAAGACAGATGACGATGACATTGTCGAAAGACGCAGCAGTGATCCCTGGAGAGTGATGGCAAGGAAAGCAGATTAAGGTGGCGATAGAGCATGCTCATCGTACAACTGCAATGCATTTTTTTATTTTTGTGCACTGAAAGCAAAATTGACCGGTCACTTCAACATGTTGTCCTCACTTCAACGTGTGGTCGCTGCATGGCAATCTGAAATTTTGAAAACGTTGAACTTCTTGTGGAAGTGGAAACCCACACACGTGTTTTTTTTGGAACCGCATGCCTGCTAACGATGGCAAAAAATGCAGCATGTATGTTTTTCCTTGCACGCCGGATGTTGTGTAAAATGTCATCTGTCAGCACGTTTATGTCGAAGCCTTTCAAGGTATTGTGCACGACACCGCCGAAACACCGCCACAAAAGCATCTTGGGGCTCGTAGTGGGTGGAAAAAAATAATGCCTCCCTCTCTGATATCATGCTGCTTCGTCGAACGAGCGATATGTCAACGGAACTGCATCCGATAGAATCCTCCCGCTCGAGGCCAGAACATCGCGAGAAGAAATTCCGATGTTATCAGCACATTGTAAAATGCACTTGTAGGCATGTTGCATCACTCTGCATGTCCCTCCAATGGCTGGAAACTGAACTGGCATGTAAAGAAGCGTAAAATGTGGGCACTTATGATAATCCGGTAAAATCTTCTGTCCGGATGAGCTTTGCATTCATCTTTATCGTTTCTGTTATCGTCAAAAGTGTAAAATGAATGATTGTGAGTGATGAGGAGTACCAAACGAACGAACAAAAATCCCAAGTCTCCACCGCTGTAGTCTTCCTGCAACAACAACTTTTAACTATGTTCCTGAACTGCAGGGGTTGGTGGAAATCTTGTTGAATTAAAGCAAAAGAAGGCAAAAAGCTGCTAAGCTGGTTGAGAGAAGCATTTCAAACCGAAGAAGCAGATAAACTTTTGACTCCATGGCTGTGCTTTGGAGGGAAATCTGGCCCCCACATCACGAATATCGCACCCAAAAGGAACCTCAAATTTATTTTTTTTCATCAATTTATCCACACTTTGAAGGGGGGAGAGAGGTCTGGCCACAGTTGTCAATAAAAAATGACACAAAATGCGGTGAAGGGCGTGGGCATCAATATGACTTGGTCCTTGCTGAATTCAACCTGAACACACCCGAATGAACTTCAAGCATGGGCATCCAACCTGATTGGAACACACACCAGAATTCCAAAATGAGCAGATATACAGGTAAGGGTTCAGGCACTGGAATTTTGACGATGAAAACACAGGTAGGTAGGTACATACCTGTCCACCGCCTCACACGTAGCCTTATCTGCCGCCTCGGTTACCTACTTTTACAGCCGCCTCTGAAACACATGAGTCAAAGAGGAGGCGGTGGGATCACAATGCACTGGAACCCAAGATGTATTTACTGCATGTTTCGATAGTGCATTTTGGTTTAGGCTGGGTTGAGTAAGAGGGTTAAGTTGTGCTGGTTTGCTGGGACTGAAGAAGAAACATTGAGCAAAAAGAAATGAACAACAAATCTTAACCCAACCGAGCAGCAGTCTGACCTAACCTAACCTAGCCTAGGGCATGTGGATTAGGTCAGGTTTGGCCAGCTTTAATTAATTAAGAAGAAAAGCAAGGGTACCACAACCTGTGTCGCCAAAATTGGTTCAGACAAATGTCGGTAGGTCGGTAGCTCGAACTTGCCTATGCATTTTCACAACTACGTTTTTCCTTACTCAAGCACGCCTTGCGGTGCAATTTCAGAGTAGAGTTTTCAGAGAATCTTCCAGCATCTCCAGAGAATTCACATATTGTTGTCGTTGGACCATCAAGGAAAACCAAATAAGAACGCGACTGTCAGGATTGTCCGGGAGCTCTGCTGAAAAGCAATCGGAAGAGCTAATAGGCCTGGGAAGCTGGTTGCCAATATTTCCAGTTTCTAAGTCAGGTAAATTTCTCCACATAAAAGAGAGAACAGAAAAAGGGGGGGGGGGTAAATTTAATCCATTGGGGCACAGCATTTACTGTCCCCATCTGTTATGGCAAAATAAAAAGAAATTGGTCAAAAATGTAAAAGGTTCAATTTTATGGGTTATGTCATTTACAGGGGGACACAATTGCAAACTCGCAGGGAAACATTTTCAGAAAAAAGCTGTTCTCTGAGCCATGCAATTGTGTCACCCCTTTGCAGTCCATCAGAAGGGACAGGGTGTGCCTTTTCTCCGTGTCGTGCAATTGTGCACCTCTCTGGCATCCACAAATGGTTTTCTTTTTGTGTTTCCTTTGTTTGGGGTTGGGTGAGGTCCGGGTTGTTCAAAGTTAGGCTTCAATTTCACTACACAGAACCCTAACGTAACCTAACCTCACCTCACTGACCCAACTGACTACCCGACAGAAAGGGAACACCCTGGTGCATTTCAAAGGGGGAAACGTAATTGCAAAAGAAGTTTTTC